>PVKA01027189.1:0-30819 GCA_004027165.1 Ctenomys sociabilis
TGTACTCTTTAGTCAGTGTTCTCCAAATAAATGGAACTGACAAAGAGATAAGATACACACATAAAAAGATAGATGATAGATTGATAGATAGATAGATCGATAGATAGATTGATAGATCGATAGATAGATAGATAGATAGATAGATAGATAGATAGATAGATAGATAGATAGATAGATAGATAATAGACGGATGGATGGATGGATGGATGGATGGATGGATGGTTGTACACATAGGCAGGCAGGAGGACAGGCAGACAGATGGACAGACAGATGGATGGACAATCGCTTTTAAGTGGCTGATAAGATTATGGAGGTTGAAAAATCTATAATCTGCTTCCACATACTAGAGAACCAAGTGAACTGATGCAAATCCAAGTCTGTGGGCTGGAGAAAAGATGAGTAGGCCCAGGTCAGCAGTGAATCGAGTAAGAAAAGGAGCATATTCTTTCTGCCTCTTTATTCTGTCCTGCTCGGGCCTTTAATGGATTGAAAGAAAAAATGTCTAGATCTGTAAGTGATAGACATCATTGAGTCCAGAGACTCTAAACATTCATCTCAGCTAAAATTGCACTTACAGACACAAACTGAAGTTATGCTTTGTTTGAGAACTACTTGAACTATTTAAGTTAGCCAAAATTAATCACCACTTACCAGCAAGCAAAGGGTCATACAAATTTAAAGGCTTCTACACTGATGCCAAAGATTACCTTTTAAGGACGATTTTCCCTGAATCTCCATTGAGACTGTGAATCGACAAACCAAAATTTCTTTATATTCCAAACCATACACTGACCTCCATTTTTGCATTTATCATCAATATCTTATAACTTTGCCCATTTTCTCACGGTTATAAATCTAAAATACATTGGAAACAGAATCACAAAACTTTTTCTTCATTTTTCCCCTTTTTGCTTCTAGCATGCATCTCCTTGAAATGAAAAACATCCTCATTAATGACCACTTGTGAAAGCGTTTCAGGCCCCGGGTGTTACCAAGTGCAATATATCTAAGTGCCTGAACAGCCAGTGTTAGAGCAGTAAGTGGTTCTACTTGTAAAAATTCTTGCTTGCTTTCATTAGTTTCCGAGTTCTTTTCACATATAATTATATATCTTTAGTTTCTACTCCAAAACATATCTGATTTGGAGTTTATATTATGAGTACAACTTGGAAGCATTAATATTTTCCTGCTTATTTGTATTTGCTTGCATAACTTCCAACTAGGTCAGTCCACTGGCAACTATTAATGCATGTGTACTTATGCTGTTATGCAGAAATTCAACCAGTAATAGTAGAAACTCAAGCAATACACTGTTCACTCATGTTTTTCTTTCCTTATTATCTCCTCTTTTACATATTTGGCAGCCATAAAGTAAATTATCTGGTCATTTAAATATCAATGGACAAAAATACACTAAGTCAGATAAGAAAACATAGAGGCTCTTACCAGATACATGTACCTATCTCTGTAGAACCCGAGTCTGACAGAGCAACCAATTGTATTTCCATAACAGATTGCCTCTGTTGATTAAATTAGATTTTACTGCACTTTTCTTTTGTGTTTTAAGACCACCAAAGAGTAGCAAAGTTCCTGTTCTTATTTAATTTGTTAGTATGATGCAGCAAGTTAAAAATGTCTTAAATACAGTTAATTTACTTTAATAAATTTCACTAAGTATGAAAAAACACTATGGAAGGGCCAGGGCTACAGCTCAGTAGTTTAATCAGTCACTAAAATGATAACATTTTGTTAACTTTACTCTCTGAAAAGTTATCTTGTATAAGTAACAAGAAAAAAGATAAAAATTATAGTACATAAGAATTATACCAAACACATAACCAGAACTTTTTGAATGCACCAAGGATTGACTGTATATTTGTCATGATATATCATAAAATGATTGATTGCTGTCAAGAAGGAATAAATAGAAATTAGAGCAATCAATATGTCCTGATTAATTTTGAAAATAAAGATAGCAGTTTAATGTTTAACAAAACTCAGACACACAAGTCTCCCTCCTGCTGTTCCATTTGAGTGTTATTCAGATATTACTTTGACACACACACAAAAAGCTCAGAATAAAATATAACAACACTCAAGTTCTCAGAAATACTATCAATGCACATCTCCAATTATAATATGATTTAAAAGGCTGGTGGTATTTTTTGACATTTTGTATTTTTCCTTAGCCATCATTGCAAATTTGGCGTGGATAATTTCATCAGTCACCACCCATGGAAGGTTCTCTTTCTGGAGTGAAAACAGGGCTTCTGATAATGCAGTCATGATTTTTGGTGCAAATCTCTGTTAGAGGATTATCCAGTTGAATCCTGTTCTTCCTAGTCCTATTCCTCAGAACACTACAAACACCTCTTTAGCCCTTTTAGGCTATTGCATGTAACCAAAAATCTTGTCTTGCTTCCTGGCCTCCTACCTAAATCTTATTTCAGGGTCTTCTGGTTTTTCTCTATTTACTGTTCATGACTTCTTCTCATTCCTGCATTACCAACTCTCCATGATGAGATGTTTTTCATTGAAGAGAATGGTAGTAAAAGTATTGGAGAGAAGACACATTGGAAGAAAAATAAATATCCACATTTGTCTATCCAAGACTTCATTAAGAAGCTGAATCTACATTTTGGATATTTTGTTAACAGAGTCTATGATTCATAGCCTCAGTGCCATTTCAAAACACTCCTAATTTCCCAGAAAACCTACTCCTGCCAAGTTAATTTACAAAAACATGTTCCAACCTACTGTTTAACTATACTTCCTAATATAATATCCAAATTATAGATGTATTGATCTATAAATCACTGTGTTTCTTTATTTTTTAATTTTTGGTGCCAGAAATCGAATTCATGACCTTGCTCTTTTCAGGCAGGCATTGTGCTACTGAGCTACATATCCAACCTTAAATCCTTTCTCTAATTAAGACAAGTGATTGTAGCTAACTTACTCATCTCTTAAGGACTGAAAATCTTGGTTAGCTCTGTCAATAAACCTCCACTGAGTAGCTGGATACACACACACACACACACGTGCACACACATACAGGCACACTCACACACACACCACTCCACCACTGGCTTTTGACCTGATTTTATCACCAGAATTTACTAAACTTCTTGTACATATGAGACTGGATACTGTAGAGTTATCATGTTAGCCCAGATTCTACCCCTGATTGTGTGATTCTGGACAAATCCCAGGGAGATCAATGTGAAACTGATAAAGGTAAAGTGTGAATGTTACTACTTACATTTACCTCTTTCATATTACTGGAAGAAATATGAAATGTGGTTGCATCATGTTTCTAAAAATTCTTGACGCAAGATAGCTTCAACATATTGGTAAGTCTGATCTTTCCTTCCATTGCAAATCTCCCTTTTTTAGACATGACATATTATTTGGTAGCAATTAAGCTAGTTCTCACAGATTCTGGAATTGGTTAGAGGAAGCTGAATTAAGGATAGATTTGATTGAGGTTATATGGGATATATTATATAGCTTTGAATTATTTTTGTGCATAGTTCAAAAGATATCCAAGTGCAGAATAACTTTCTGAAGGATCCTTCCTCACATTCTTGTTGCTACGTCCAAGATGATGACAAAAGGTACAATGTCACCAGTTTTTATGTAAGTTAACTGAACATCAGTTGCTTTTCCAAATTTTTCTAAAATATTGGTATTTGTAGAATCTTAAATGTCTATTTCTGTAACCTAGTAAAGAAAGTAATATTCTATCACCCAGTTGAAGCAAGTAACAATTCTGCCTAATTCCAGGCTAGCACACTACACTTGCATAGATAACAGGCACAAGAAAATCATTCGGAGGCAACTTTGGACTCTGTCATGCATTTCTCACCTCCTGCCGCGTTCCCCACCCCAGCTGCACTAGTCAGGGTGCATTTGTTTGACACTCAGATTGGACAAACTTGAGCAAAGGTTGATGCAGTATCGTAAAATCCATAGATGTGTTGAGACCTGAATGATACAATGCTGATCTGGAAGTCAGACATCTCCAAGGCCACCTCCCAGTTCGACTTTCTTGCACAGGATCACTTGACCTTATTTGGCTGCCTGCTTCTGTAAGAATCAACCTAGCCAGGCAACAGAGTACTCTCTTTGGCCCAGCTAGATCAAGTGCCTGTCTAGGGTTGAATCAATCTTGATTTGGTACACTCATTTAAAAATATATTAACTCCTACTTAATACATTTAACTAGAGGAACAGAAAACAGGAAGGGAAATCTGAAAAAAAGTATATATATTTAGAAAGGGAGAGAGAGCATATGTTTATGAAACAGTAAAATCTCCCAGAACATATTTTGTCCCTGAGATAGTCACAGGACTTATTTAATAAAGTCATTCCCCATGTAATTTATCTGTAATATTTGTATGTCTTCTACCGAACATGCTGCCAGGCCAGAGAGTTCTAGGTAGCTTTTCTCCTGTTCATTACAAGATAAGTGACCAATACATTATTGGTCAATAAAGTGATTCCTTGCTAAAACCTTAAATGTAATGTGGTCCAGTAAAAAATTAACAGTCTTCCCATGAGGGTGGTTGATTTTAAAATCATGATTCTTATTCCAGATAAAAATTAAGGTTAGGGGCCAGCAAGATAGCTCAGCAGACTAAGTGTCTGCTTAAGCAAACACAGGGACTGAGGTTTAAGCCTGGGCACCACATGTCACACTGGTGCTGTAGTGAGACCCTGTACCAAATACACAAGAAAAAAAAAGAAATTAAAGTTAGAGATGTAGTTCAGTGTCACAGTACCTGACTGGGAAGTACAAGGGCTTGAGTTCAATTCCTGATATGAAATAAATAAATGAATTAAATTTAACACACTGACTTTTGCATTTACTGAGGGAAACATGCATTCATAAGGTTAATTTTTTTTAATTGGACAACTATAACTGTTGCCTTAGAAATTAAATTAGGAAGGAATTCATTTATTTTTAAGATCATTTTTTCAGATTTTTGTTTAGCACTTCACATCATTTATTTCTACACACCTGCTCCCTAATATTTCTTTTTTATCCACACACCTTGTTTTCTTCAATCTATAATGAAAGACTTACCTACTGAGCTAGTTTAATAAGTAAAAATGGAATTCATTAGATAAAGTACTTTTGCAGTTTAGGATCATAGTCAACTTTTACAGAGATGGCAAAAAAATCTTGATATTAGGGAAACACATCCTAATTCACTACCCTTGTGAGAAGGTCCAGAAATTAGATTGATCCATCCAGAGATGAGCAGGAACTGGGCTTGCACAGGCAGCTTAGGAATCTTTGCCCTCTGTTACAGCACACGTCCTCACTGGGATGGCAGCCATCTAGTCCCCTAATCCTTCTGGTCAGAGAGATGCAGGGCTGGTGGAACTTGGGGGAAGAACAGTGCTGATACCTGCCCTGGAAGGAAGGAGTCCAGTGTGTGAATTTCAGTTGAAATAATATTTGCCTGTTTGATGTTGGGGATTGTTTCTTAATAGAACTCCATAAAGTTTATAAGGTGGTCTGGGAGACTGTGTGATTTGAACTCAATTTCTGCCTAGTGACTTTCTTGAGCTAAAGGAAATACTGAGGAAGCAATGGTCATGCTTTCTTCCTTGTCAGCACAAGGCTGCCCAGGTTAGTAGCAGTCTTGTTTTATCAGTCATTTTAAATTTTTGGACAAAATAAAGAAACAAATAAAGAAAAATACTAGAGAGAAGATAGATTTTATTTCAACAAATAATCTGGAAAAGACATGGAAATAAACTGAATATTACCATCATTTCATATTTACCCATGAGCAAAGGTTGTTAATTCTGAGGCATTTAGTGTAGGTCAAAATACAGCAACTGTTTTCTATTTCCTTTTTCTTTTCTTCCACTCCTAAACTATCTCAACATTTTCAAAGTTTCCTTTTACATGATATATACCAGTTCAATCTCATGTTTGGAAAATTAAACAAGTTGAAAGATGGGGATGTTATTTTTGTGAGCTGCAGTCAAGAGCATCTTGCTGTCTATTCTTGGCTCTTCCCCATTCTCTGTATCAACCTTTATGAATACTTTATATCAAAAATGGGTAAGTAGAGCTGATCTTTAAGACGAGTTTCAGCTTGAGCAGTTTTGTGATTTGATTCTCTTGTTAATAAAGGTTCTGACTGCTGCACATGGGGAGAATTGCAACACATGTTTACAACATAAACCTGGAAAATCAATTGTTAAATTTTTGTTTTCAGACAGAGGTGAAGAAAGAAGGAAAAGGAAGGAAAAAGGCCATTCATGAGTCAGGCACTGTGGGCTTTTCACTGGTGTGTGTGCCAATTGGGAGGTGAGTATGTGTTAATTTTGCATATTTCAAAAATTTGAGATACTTTATTTATTTATTTATTTATTTATTTATTTATTTATTGTGTATTTTGTACAGGGTCTCACTATGCATGCAGCTCAAACTCATGGGGATCCTCCCATTTCAGCCTCCACAGAGCTGGGATTACAGGTGTGCACCACCATGCCTGGACTTGGTCACTGGCTCTGTACTGCCAGAAGTGGGGCTTGTGTGGCATATGGGACTGGTGATTGAACCCCTCTCCCTGTGCTTCCTAAGTCCACTGAGCTATGTCACGGATCCTATATTTGTGAAATTATTCCATAAAATAAGAATCATTCTATGGATATAGTATTAAGGAGGAATATTTGAAGAATAAATACAAATTATGTTTGTTCCTTAATGCAGTCATTTAGCAGCAGGAATTGTTCTAGCTACATGTCAAAGATATGAACAGGGGAAGAGGATTAAAAAAAATGAAAATAAAACGAATGAAGATGTATTCTGCAAAAGTACCACATCATTGGGAGGAATCTGCTCACTATGCATTTCAAGCATGGACTACCAAATTCAATTTTTTAAAAATTTTAAAATAAGAATAATCTAAACTTTCAAAATCAAATGTAAGTTGGCACAATAATAGTGGAAACAAAATCCATCACTGTTTTATAGGTTATTTTTCAAGGTACAGCGCATATAGAAAATTTGTTTAAAACCCTGTGATTGGAATTCTGTTGTATTTGAGTGAAGCATGTGGAAATACGACATCACTCTTTACTATTCATTGAATAGCCCTCTACTGGTTTTGCTTTTCCCTTGTTTTTCCTAAATTATCTAAGAGGGTAATTATTATAAATCTGAAGCAGGCTTTGTTGCTATAAACAAAAAGGGGGAACTGTAGAGAGCTGCGAATAGTCACGCCTTAAAGACACAGCCACACCTTAAAGACACAGCCACACCTTAAAGACGGCGCTGGCTTCCGCCTTCCACCCCCACCTGGGGGTGAGTGCTCTCCGTAGCAAACAACTTCTCATTTTGCTAAGGCTAAGACTAGGGCGTTGCTTCCGTGTACCTGGACCTATCGGCTGTGCCCATGTGTCACTCCAGGGTTGGACGCCTTGTGGTATATAGCTTGGGGCAGGCTTTCCCGGGGAAGAGAGACTAGAAGCAGCAGCAGGAGCGGAGGGGCGGAGGAGCAGAAAGCAGAAGGAAAAGAAGAACTACTCAATCCATGGAAGAATAAAGCATTGCAGAGACAACCAGTGGTCGCGTCTTCCTTGCTGGCGAGGATGCGCGCGAAATCATTTAAAACAGAGGCATCTCTCTTTCGTTGCCAAGTCACATATTCCTGGCCAGGAACATGGGACAGAACTGAATGCAGAGGTAGGCAGGGGTACAAGTAGGAGCTGTAGACAAATAGTTTTCGGCTTTCCCCAGAGATGCCTCTAATTTCCGAGAGGCTCTGCAGGGGAAAGCATGAGGAATCAAACTCATGGTATATTGATGATGGTGATATTAAGATTTTGTTGAAATGGAAAAATATTGATTGATTTTTACCTTGATCTTCACCTCAGCAAAAATCAATGTTAGTGTATTATAATCTTCTCTGTAAGCCCTATGCATCTTTAGCTTATAGCATATTTTCTGAAGTCAATATTATTTTGAGCTCTGAAGAGTAAAGCCACATAATAATGAATTAGCATTAAAGTCTGTATTAATGTTAAAATTAACTCAGCTGAGTTTTATTTAAAATCATAAAACAGTGTGAAATGATCAAAAATTCAAATAAATAATAAGCTGTTTTAAAGTCCACATTTTAAAATGTGTCCCTTTTCCCTTTTCCCTCTCATCTGCTTTGTCTGCATATATTTCCTACATGGCATCAAGTTGTGGATCTATAAAATAGAGGTCATCTTTTTCCCCAAAGAGAACTGTGAAACTTTGACTAACCACAAAAAAATATCTTCCCACTTTTGAAACACAGTAATTTTGTCATTTGCTAATTTTAACTTTCTTCCCCTTGACCAGGAAATTCAGAAAGATGCTACATCATGATACAAAAGCAAGTATTTAAAACTGGCAAAATAATACACAAAGTAAAGTGCTATATGGCATCCTCTTTAACAATAGGCTCTCCAAAAGTGTTGCTATGGATCTGTGCCAGCCACCAGCTTTATATCACTGTACACTGAAGCTTCCAACCCAGACAAAAACCAGGGGGAGAGAATGAGAAAAAACAGCACATCCTTAGGCAATCTGTGTGTGTCATGCTGGTTGAGTATATAGAAGACACAGTAAGGACAGGAGGGGTGATAGGTGGACAGCTAGTCCTGATAAGGTTGGGTTTTTTTCATCTAAGGTCAGGTAAAAACTCGTTAAGTAGCACCACTTTATTGTTCACTCTCGAAAAGAAGAGAGGCAGATGGCCCATAGTGACATGAACTGAACCATAGACAAGGTGACTTCTCTTAAAGGTAAGCATCATAAATTCAGGATGGCAGAGAAGTTCAGCATTACATGAAAATGGAGCTGGGGAGTTGTTACTATAGCACTAAGCAGAGTCACCCTTCATTTTATGACCACTGGTAGGAAGCATGTTTCATATAGTAAGAGCTTTCACATATGTCTACATTACCAAGTAGAACATCTTTAAACATTGAGTGATAATTTAACATATTTTAAATATTTTTGACACCGGGGATCAAGCCTATGGATCTTATACCGCTGAGAAACAGTGTATATCCTGGTCCTTTTTGAATTTTATTTTGATACAGCATCATGCCAAGTTGCACAGGTGGGTTTGGAATTTCTGTACCCCCTACCTCAGCTTTCCTTAGTTCTGGAATTGTAGACCTGTGCTACCATGCTCAGACATTTAATAGTTCTAGTAAGCAGTTGCTGATAATAATTTGTTTTATCCTGAGATACTATTCCTTGTACTTTCAGCTGCTGTGATGTGTAATGTTTCCAAGCCTTCACAAAATATAACAAACACAGAACATATTTTCTCAAATGCAGATTGATTTGTCCCTTTTTCAACTTCATGTGTCTTCTTTCTCTTAACCACAAGCAATACTTGACAACTCCTGGTCACAAACTCTACCTCTAAGACACTGCATAATTTCCGAGTAATTCTCAAACTGTTCCTCACCCACATGCATAAGTCCTGCTTATAGACTGTTTAACTTTTTCACTGATTTAAATTTTTCTGGTTATGGGTCAGGGAAATAGCTCACTAGAAAAGCACTTGCCTGTTACACAAAAGGTCCTGACTTCAATGCTGAGTAATGCAAAAAAAAAGTTTCTTTATATATCAATACTCAATGGAAAATACCTGCTCCATGTTATGTCTAAGATGTTTGATATTCACACAGATAATGAGGTTAAGCTCAACTGCCTATGTTGTATGGCAATATTAATAAGCTTCTTTTTTAGAGGGTTAACAACTTAAGGTTCCATACCAAAAATTAGAGAAAAAGAAGTGCTACAAGGAAATTCAACATTTTGGCTCTAGTCTATCAAGGTCAGTGAAGATTCAAGACACAGGAGAACCTGTGCTATAATAGCATGTAACTTAGTTGTGTTCCAATTTTCTAATCAAGGAGATTATGGGGCCACAAAAAAAAATGATTAACAATGTAGAGTGCTAAGGGAAAACATTCTCTCAGACTTGCATAGAGAGCAAATTGGTCAAGCAATGGCCATTACTCACCCACAAGGGTGACACTAACAAAGGATCTATAAAGTGAGGTACAGGGATACAGGTTAATCCTGATGGAACTTGACTGACCTTATCAGATACAAAAGTTACATTTCTTGTTATATAGGTCTTGCTTTATCTTGGTCTTAACCATCCAGCAGAAAAGTATAAAAATGAGGTATGAAAAGCCATATTAATATGCTGAGTTGTAAAAGATTAAAGTCAACAACTTCTGACATTGTCCTGTGGATAACCCACTACTATTATGGACTACTGGACTACATTGGATTGTTTTGCTAAATTCACACACCTATAATATTTGAATGGCAATGGAATACCCATCTCTGATAAAACTAAACAAAAAAGGGAGATATAAATGAAGGACCATTTTGTAGAGAAAAAATATATGTATCTGTATATAGAAATTAGTTAGGATAAGTATATAGCTACTTTCTCTTAGTTCAATAAGAAGAAAGATTTGTACTAACAGTGTTTAGACAAGATCTCATGTTTGTATCTTGAACTATGAATACTACAAAGACAAAAATATGCATTGTCTTAATTATTGAAACTGTCTTACTAATTGCTTTTGAAACTGTCTCATTTCAATTTGTTTCTCAATAAAATTATTTTTAAATAAATTTTTCTAGTTCTAAGTGCCCTTTAATTTTTATAATGATTTCTGTTTATACATAAAGTGTTTATGTTGTGAATTGTTTCATGTGAAAGATGAAACTAGTCATGCTCCTCATATCATGTTGTCATCTCATCAGTGGTCCATATAGAAAACTCTTGTTTTATTCATGTTCTATTACTTTTTTCCTTCTTTGCCCACTCTTGAGCTCTTTTTTTCTCCTCCATAGACTGTAAACATAAATGTATCTGATATATATGCTTACATTTACATAGATGTTTGTATTATTGTCTACTAAAATATATAGTCTCAAACTTATGCTTATTCAACTGAGGATGTTTTGACTGTAAAAAAATAATCTTTATTTATTGGATACAGGGTCTTGCTACACAGCTCAGACTCATAGTGATCTTCCTGTGTCAGCCTCCCCAGCCCTGGGTTTACAGGTATGAACCACCTGCCCAGTTTTGGTGACCAACATGGCATGCAGCACCAGGGATCAAACCCAGGTCCTTGCACTTACAAGGCAGGTGTTTAGACTGTTTAGCTATCTCCCCACCCAGTGTTTTGACTTTTTGTACTGTGAAAATCCCATGCAACCAGTAGTAACTATACTTCTAATTTTGACATTATACCCTTACCTAAATTAGTTACATGTGTTCTGATATTCTCTTGCCATATTGATCAGCTGCAGTAAGGTACACTCAGCCACCCAATCAGGATGGTTAGCAATTGATACTTTACACTTGGCTATATCACTGGTCTATTACATTGGTTGGTTTAAGTGTACTGAATGAATTTCCGACTTTCTATTGGTTTATTGTGATGTAAATGCATCATTAGTTGGAAGCATCCATACATTTAATTTATATAAATATTGTGCTAAAATGTCATCCAGATAGTCCCTGTCCTAATCAGAGTTTGTTCTCAATATCTAGCCACATTCCTGTGTACATTTTTAGCTTCTTGCTACTAATTGCTGCATAGTAGAACAGAAGAAACCTGCACAAGCATTCTATTTTCCCAAATTTCTCCAAGCAATTGAGAGGGGAAACTTAATTTCTAAACTGACTACATATTTGCTCTGACAAAGTTGCATTGGTTTTGTCTTTTCTGCTTTGGGGACTTACATTAAGGTAAACTTGGGACCTTTTCATAGGCAGTTCTGCTCCTAGGTTCACCTGCTTCATCAAATTACCACAACCTGTGCGGCATCTAAACATACAAAGACAAATTTCACAGAGTTGTGGCAATCAGATGTCTGTGACCTAAGTGTCAACATCGTCAGGTTCTAATAAGGGGTCTCTTTCAGATTGCGGAATGAAAATTCTTGACATCTCAGCCATCCTTCTGGGGGACTCTTAGGAGTACACTGTTCTCCTCATGAGGTCTCCAGGCTGACTCCAGTTTCCTCCCAAAGACCTTACTTCCCAATTCCACCACAGTGCAGAGCAAGGTCTCCATGCATATACTTTGGGAGCACAAATTCCTTGGCCCCCAACATTCCATATGTGAACAAATAGGAGGAAGATTATAGTCTTCCATCGGCTGTGTCATATGATTCTGGCTAAGCAGTGTGCATCAATGTTGATAAGTCACTGCTGGATTAGTGCATTTAACTGCTGGTTTGAAACCTCTGCAACTTACCTTTCCTCTTCACAGAAACCAAGAGAATTAAAGAGGGGCTGGTACTCCAAAGACAAAAAGCGTATGATGATTAAGATCAGCCTGCCCACCTGGGATTTACCAACATTGTGAAGAAAAACTAATGTTGATGATTACAATGGACACATAGGAAGTTTGGTCCTCACCACAGCACCCCCTAAACTCCACTCAGTGACACAGATACCATCACGGCCCCTTCAATTGTCCCATGAGAGGATATTTTGTTCTATAAAACCAAAAATAGAACTAGTGGGGTGCAGGGTCTACCCAGCTTCAATCGGAGTAAGTATTGCTGAAGGGTTCTTCAGTCTGGTTTTTGCACATCCCCACTAATAATTACCACCATTCAGTATCTAGTCTCTGCCAATCAGATGGGTATAAAGTGGTAAATTATTTTCTTTAATTTGCATTTCTCTGATTACAAATGAATTTGAGGATCTCTTCATATACTTGATAGCTATTTGTGTTTCACTGCCTGCTTATTAACTGTTCAAAACATTTGCCAATATTAGCTTCGTCTCACAGAATATATGTTTAATATGGTATAGGATATTCACATACACAGGACAGTATATAGTATATATTATAATTTTTCCTAAAAAGAGAATAAGGAATATGATGCGGGGTAGATGGCTCAGTGGAATAAGCTTTTTCCCTTCCAAGCTCAAGGGCCTGAGTACAATCCTCAGAGTTCCCCTAAAAAAAAAAATAAATAAAAAGAGAGAGAGAGAGAGAAATAGATAACAGAAAATTTATTTCTGTCACTAGTAATGACGTCCAATGCAGTTGAAACATTTCTTATACACTCATCTTTGTTATCATTATAACAATCTGATATTACTGATCTTTTAGCGTTGCTTGGAATATTTCCTTCCTTTGAGTCATTTGACTGCGTGTCCAATATTTTATCAATTCTTTTTTTATGGTAGTTTTCAGTTCCTTTCATGATTTTTCTTAAAGAACAGTGTTCAGTCTTTGGGTCCTCTTTCATTTTGTTCTTATTGTACAAGGACCCATACATTGAACTATGGTCTTTATATGCAATAATGAAATGGTCAGATCACTCACATTCATGTTTGCAGTTGGGGGTCTTCAGCATCATCTAGAACTCAGCCAGTTAAGATACGAATAAAAATACCATCTTGAGAAAGTGTGTCAACAGCATTAGTGTCAATTGCAAATCATTACGCAAGAGAAAACTTTTAAGTATCTTTTGATATTTCATTCTCTTTCATCTGAAGTGCTAGATGATGAATTCAGATGCTTTTTCCAATGCAAATGTATTTTGGCTTTGGCCTCTCTTCTCCATTGCCACTTTCAACTGTCTGTTACTACTTTTCTACCAAGAAGCTCACCACTTAACCAGTAAGAACGAACTAGTCTCTCTAGTTAGTGTTTCACACAGCTTCCCATAAATGCCAGAGTTTAACACTGTTGTCACTATCTATTTCTAGACTTTATTTTTCTTCTTTAAGTAAAGTAAAAATGTATAGGAACAGCTTATGTTATTAGAAGGATTGATTAACACAGAATTCTGTGAAATGAAGCAGAGTCCACCTTCACATTTATTCATCCCAAGATAGTATTCCTGTCGTTTTTAACCCAGAAATGGGCAATGTGAACAATCATTCCCAAGTAATTACAAGGTCCTTCTGCCATTTTATCTACATATTATTTTAGCTTTAGATTATTCTTTTTTGTGTGATTTGCAAGTGAAGTGACACTTCTGTTTATGCATATGTGATTTCTCTGTTCTGTATGGGTGAATTTGCTGTCTATATAATTGAACATGCTTGCATGCGTCTTAAAATAGATTAAAACTGAGAACGTACAGTATAACATTTTCTGAATTCCAAATTCAGGAAATAGGGCACTGACAGCTATTGCAGTTATTCTTCCCTTGTTTCTGGGCAAATATCCAACATCCAAAAATGAAAGAAGGAAAGGTTTATTTAACTCACAGTTACTGGTGGTTTCATTCCATACTCTGCTGGCTATAAGGTGGGGTGGCACATGGCAGAGGACAGCAATAAAGAGTAAGAACAAGATGGAGGAGTAGCAGTAACAACAAAGGAAGGCTGTCTCTCTGTCTCTTATGTTACTTTCAGGCTATCCACACCAGTCTGGGTATAGTACCCACACCCAAAATCCCAGCAGTACTCAGAACCATAATCCCAGCAGTACTCAGAACCATAATCTCAGCCTTGGATCATGAATTAATCTCAAACTGCAGAACTGTGCCTCAATGACTGCATGAGATTTGCAGGGACAAATACACACAAACTATAACAGCAGATATGAAATTGTTCCTTTGTTACTTTTAACTTTTCATCTTTTTATGTAAGAAGATAGTCGTCAATGTATTATTTCACTTTTTCTGCATGTGAACCCAATAGCCTAGGAGATAATATTTATCTACTAATTAAATACTTATTTCCATCACTACAACTTAGTCCAGCTCTGATTTGGGCCAAAAAAAAAAATCTGTATAGACTAGGAGATGTTGAAGTACAAAAGTAAAATGAAGTTAACAAGATGAGAGGGGACAAGGCATTGTCCCCTCTACCATGTATCACATAGTACCTTATATTTAGTGAATGAAAAATTCCATTCTATGTGACATTATTTCCAGAGGTTTTTTAAGACAAAGATACATTGCAGTAAAAGACAAAAAAATTTAAAGAATATATATATTCTCTGCACACCTCCGAGGCAGCTATGAAGCTCAGTAATATTTTGTAACTCTGCCTATGAATCACTACTGCAGGCAGACTTGTCATTTCAGTGGTGAAAATATTGTGTTGGGAAGAAAATTACTTTGTGAGAAAAAATTTCTATGGCTGTCTTCCTGTAAAGTGGGAAATGTTCAGCTTTATATTTTCGATACCTATTGCCAGATGATTCTCCAAAAAAAGGACCAATTTACACTCTCAGCAACCAAGTATTAAAATGACATGGCACTTTCTTTAGAGAGGATTTTAAAATCTCACTTTCATTTTTGTGAATCTTGGTTTCTTCGTCATTTCTCACCCTTAATGTGAAATTGAACTACTGTGTCTAAAAGTATTTTATTCTTAACTGCTCCTTTCAATAAACCAGCAGAAAAAGTGTTTTTGCTTCTCCTTTTTAATTGCTTATGACTTTTTTAAAAGCAATTTTCATGCTTTTCTTTGGTAATTTAAAAAGCTAACTTGAAGACAACAATATGATACAAAGCAACCATTTTTTTTTGTTTAGTGAAATTTTGTATCATTTCTAATTTTTCTTTTACTATTTTTTATTCTCTTCAAAAATAAAAGGGCTTCCACTGCCTCCAAGCCCGCCAATTGAGTGAGAACTTTTGTGACCCTCCTGGCCCCTGACCCACCCCAGCCCAGCCTGGTGAGTGTGTGGGAGAACTTTTGGCTTCCCAGCCCTCCATGTCATCTGGAGGCCCCGCCCCAAGACCTCCAAGTGCGATCCACCCCAGCCCGGCCTGCCCTGCAACTCCCCGGAGCCACTACACCCAAGCCTACTGAGTGAATGAGAACTTTTGTGACCCTTATCGCCACTGATCCACATGAACCTGGCCCAGTGAGTGTGGGGAAGAACTTTTGGCTTCCCCATGCGCAGCGCCATCTGTAGCCCCTGCTCTCAAGCCTGCCCAGTGAGTGAGAAGTTTTGAGACTCTTCTGGCCCCTGGTCCAGCCCAGCATGGCCCAGTGAATGTGTAGGAGAGCTTCTGTGCCTCACGGTGCTCGCTGGACAGGGACACAATGGAGGGGAACCACAGAATCTACCAAGAAGGGCTACAGCAAAAATTCTGAACACAATAGCTGGATTCAGGCCAGGCATAACTGGATAATCTCAAACTTAATAGTTTGGCACCTAAATCTCATTATGTGCTAAAATTGTAACTGCACCAAAGCTCCACACCAAAGGTCAGAGGTCAGTGCCATACAAAATGACAAAGACAAGGAGCAAAATGCAATCTCAGGCCTCCAGCCCAACAATGATAAATGCAGAGGATGCAAGCTCAGCTGAAATGAATGAATTAACAGAGTCGGATGCAAAGAAACAACAGCAGGAAGGTATAGAGGAACTCAGACCAGAATTAATGCCTGAAATTTTAAAAAATGTTTTGAATACATAGCAGCTGAAGTAATGAATGAAATCCAGAAATGTATGAGGAAAACCCACCCAGAACAAGTACAGAGAACACTATTCCAGCTGAAATGTATGAATTCAGTGTCACAAGCAAACAAACAAAAGGAGAAAGATAAAGGGGAACTCAAAGCAAGAATAATTTCAGAAATAAAAAAAGAAAGTTTGAAATCATAGCATCTGAAGTAGAGAAACAATTATGGAAATTATGGAGGAAACCAACCTAATTTGGAAAAAAGAAACTCTGCAGTGAAAGAATTAACAGCTACTAATAACTTCTTTCTAAAGAAGACATTGAAAAAAATAGAGGAAATTAGAAGTATGACAGATTCCTTGAATGAGCAATACAGGAAAGAAATAGATCACAAGAAGCAAAGTCAAAGAGATATAAAAGAACGTAAAATCTCAATCCTGAGTCTACAAAACTGAATGAGTAAAAGCAAAGACTGAGTTTCACATCTTGAAGATGCTGGTGGATCTAGTGAAAAGGTGAGAAAGGATCTTGTAAAAACAACGATGATGCAGAAAAAAAT
The DNA here is from genome assembly GCA_004027165.1 of Ctenomys sociabilis. Taxonomy (NCBI): domain Eukaryota; kingdom Metazoa; phylum Chordata; class Mammalia; order Rodentia; family Ctenomyidae; genus Ctenomys; species Ctenomys sociabilis. Next base: position 17,004 of record PVKA01027189.1, read on the forward strand.
AATCCATCACCTGCAAGATGATGCCAAGATGAACAATTTGAGATTTGATAGGCATCAATGATAAAGGAGTTAATACAAATGATATAAAAATAATATGGGCAGAAGTAATAGCAGAAAACTTCCAAAACATCAGGAAACAAACCAACGTTCAGGTAACCGAAGCATACAGAATGCCAAATAACTTCAGCCCAACTAAAAACACAACAAGATGTATAATCGCCAAGATCCCAGAAATCCAACACATGAATAATATACTGAAAGCTGCTAGAGAGAAGAAGCAGATCACATTCAAAGGAAAACCCATCAGATTTATGGCCGAATTCTCTTCACAAATTGTGAAGACAAGGAGAGCATGGAGCAAAGTACTTCAAGTCCTCTAAAAAAAAAAAAAAAAAAAAAAAAATCCAGCCCAGACTATTATACCCTGCAAAACACTCTTTCAAGATTGATGGAGAAGTGAAGTACTTCCATGACAGAAAACAAGTAAAGAATTTCATGATGACAAAGCCATCCCTACACAGACTACTGAAAGATATTCTAGAGAGAGACCAAAATGACAAAAACTCCATGAATGAGAATGGAAAGAACCCACTAAATAGGGCAGACAATTAAACACAGGACAAAAATTGAGTAAACAACAGCAAGTAAGTAATATAACAATCATAAGTCAACACATTTCAATGATGACCATCAATGTAAATGGACTTAATTCACGAATTAAGAGAAACAGACTGCACAGTGGATTAGGAAACAAAATCCAACAATGTGCTATATACAAGAAACACACTTAAAAAGACATTCATAGGCTTAAAGTCAATGGATGGAAAAGAATACTACATGCCCGAGCATGTCAGAAAAAAGGAGGAGTAGGAATTCTGTTATCAGACAGTCTCAACTTCAAAACAAGAATGATCAAACAACACAAAGAAGGCCACTACATATTGGTTAGGAGAAAAATTCAAGAGCAAGAGGTAACACTCATAAATGTCTATACACCAAACACAGGAGTAGCCAACTAAGTAAGACAACCTTACTAGACATGAAAAATCTCATAATCAAGACCATAATCTTAACAGGAGACCTTAACAACTCCCTATCTCAAAAAGATTGGTCAACCAGACAAAAAATTAGCAAAGAAATAGCAGAACTGAACTAGAGCTTGGAATAATTGGGCCTGGTGGAAATATACAAAGTGTTCCTCCCAACCACAGCTAAATATACATTTTTTTCAGCTGCACATGGTGATTTTATAAAATAGACCACATACTAGTCCATAGGTCATGCTTAAGTATAGGCAAGAAAACGAATTATCCCGTGCATATTATCCCACCATAGTGCAATTAAACTGGAAATAAATGACAAAACATACCAGAAAAACCAGGTGAATACATGGAAATTAAACAATACCCTATTCGTCAATCATTGGCTCACAAATGAAATTAAATAAGAAATTCAACAGTATCTACAATTCAATCAAAATTCAAGCACAACTTACCAGAATTTATCGGATGCGATGAAAGCAGTCTCAGAGGGAAAATAATAGCTAGGAACTCACACATCAGAAAAACATAATGGGAAAAAATGAAAACCTTAATAATGCACCTCTGACATCTAGAAAAAGAAGAGCAAACAAAACCCAGAGCTCAAAGATGGGAAGAAATCATAAAGATAAGAGCAGAAATTAATTCAATTGAGATGAAGAAAACAGTTCACAGTATCCACAAATCCAAAAGCTGGTTCTGTGAAAGACTAGGTGCTTTGATGAGTCCCTAGATAACTTCATCAAAAAGAGGAAAGAAAAAATTAAAATAAAGCCATAAGGAATGAAATGGGTGCAATCACCACAGACCCAGTAGAAATTCAGGAGATTATCAATAGTGACTTCAAGAATCTTTATGCTCACAAAATAGAAGACACAGAAGAAACTGACAGATTCCTAGAAAAGTACAAATTACCAAAACTGAATCAAGAAGATATAACAACTCTCAGTAACTCACTAATAGCCAATGAGTTATGAAATGTAATAAAAAGCCTGCAGACAAAGAAAAGCGCAGGTCCTGATGGATTCACAGCTGAATTCTACAAGAAATTTATAGAAGATATAATCCTTACACTCCTCAAACTCTTCAATGAAATTGAAGCAGTCCTCCAAAAATCATTTCTCAAGGCAAGTATTATACTGATTCTAAAATGAGGAAAAGACACAACTAAAAAAGAGAACTACAGGGCAATCTCCCTCATGAACATAGATGCAAAAATCTTCAATAAAATCCTAATAAATAGAATATAGAAAATCATCAAGAAGATCATATGCCATGACCAGGTAGGATTCATCCCAGGGATGCAAGCATGGCTCAATATTCGAAAATCTATAAATGTAATATACTATATTAATAGACTGAAATCTAAAAACCACATGATCATTTCAATTGATGCAGAGAAAGCCTTTGACAAAGTCCAACCCTCATTCATGTTCAAGTCCCTACAGAAAATTGGAATAGATGGCCTCTACCTCAATTTGATAAAAGCCATCTATAACAACCCAACTGGTAATATAAGTCTAAACTTGGAAAAACTGAAATCTTTTACTCTTAGATCTGGTACAAGACAATTATATCCTATATTACCTCTTCTATTTAATATAGTTTTTGAATAATTAGCAACAGCCATTATACAAGAGGAAGAAATAAAAGAATAAGAATAGGTAAAGAAGTCAAACTATCACTATTTGTAGAAGACATGATACTTTACTGGAAGACCCAAAAATCTACAGCAAGAAGCTACTACGATTGATACACAAATTCAGTAGCATAGCAAGATACAAAGTCAATAGTCAAAAGTCAATAGCACTCCTCTATACAGGTAACAAACACATTGAAAGGGAAACTGTAGAAACAAAACCTTTTACAATAGCACTGTGGAAGATGAAATACCTTGGCAATCACTTAACCAAGGAAGTCAAAAATCTTTTCCAGGAAAATTACAGCACCCTAAGAAAAGAGTTCTGAAAGGATTTCAGAAAATGGAATGATGTTTCTGGCTCCTGGGTAAGAAGCAACATCTTGAAGATGGCCATACTCCCAAAATTGTTGCACAGATTTAATGCAATCCCTATCAAACTGCCAGCAACATACCTCCCAGACCTAGAGAAATTGTTCCTAAAATTTATTTGGAACCAGCAAAGACCTAGAATTGCAAAGGCAATCCTGGGCAACAAAGACAAAGCAAGAGGCGTCACAATTTTTGACTTGAAATTAAAGTACAAAGCCACTGTGATAAAATCAACATGGTATTGGCAGCGACATAGTCCTGAGGATCAATGGAATAGATTAGAAGACTCAGCCACCTGATATACAAAGGGGCCAAACATGCTTACTGGAAGAAAGATCACCATTTAATAAATGGTGCTTTCTACATGCCGAAAACTAAAACTTGACCCAGGTTTATCACCATAAACTAAGCTAAAGTCCAAATGGATTAAAAATCTAAACTTTACAACAGAAATACTCAATTTCCTAGAAGAGAAAGTAGGACGAACTCTTGAAGACAGGAGTGTAAGCAAAGAGCTCATGAACAAACATATATTCACATGGGAAACACTTGGAAGAATTAAAAACTGGGATCAATTCTTATTGAGAAGTTTTGGCATGTCAAAAGAAATTATTAACGAATTGTAAAGACAACTCACAATTTTCAAAAAAATCCTAACTAATAAGCACTCAAACAAAGGACTGCTCTCTAGAATATATAAAGAACTAAGATATATCAGGACCCTCAAATTTAAAGACCCTATCCAGAAATGGGCATCTGAGATAAATACACACTTCTCAGAGGATGAAATTAAAGAAGTGAATAAATATATGAAAAAATGCTCCACATCACTAGCCATCCATGAAATGCAAGTTAAAACAACATTGAGATACCATCTCACTCCAGAAAAGTGGCTATCATAAAGAAATCAACCAACAACAAATGTTGGAGTGGATGTGGTAAAAGGGAACACTTCTCCCCTGCAGGTAGGAATGTAGACTGGTACAACCATTGTGGAGATCAGTGTGGAGACTCCTCAAATAGTAGGACTGGAAATCCTATTCAAGCCGGCTATCCCCCTACTGGGAATTTTTCCAGAGGAACTGAAAATATCATATCATAATGATATATGTGTATCTGTGTTTACAGAAGCACAGTTTCTGATAGCAATATCTTGGAAACAAGATGCCCATGACATGAGGAATGATTGAAAAAAATGTGGTATTTCTATACAATGGGTATTACTCAGCCATAAAGAATGATAAACTTGAAGCATTTATATTGAAGTGGATGCCACTTGAACATATATTCATAAGTGAAATAAAGTAGACACACATGTGCAAATATTGTATAGTCTTCCTATTATAAGAAATCAAAAGAATAAATACAAATAGCAAGGTATAACAACAACTGAAAATAATTTAGTCAGATAGTTAGGGCAAACTGAACTGGATATGTTGCCAGGTACTAATCCGCTTCTCTTTTGGGTAGTTAACCACCTAAGTTTACAGAGCAAAAATTGGAAAATTGGAAGGACTGTATGGTCAGCCACAATCTTGGCCCTAGCTTTTCAACGTCAGTTAAGACTCAGGATACAGGAGAAACTACTGTAACATCATAGAACTCAGTTGCACCCCAAATTTTCTGATCAAGGAGATTATGGGACCACAGAGGAATGTGATCAATGATCTATAGTGTGCCTAAGAAGAGTCCCATGGAGAGAAAACATTCTCTCAGGCTTTCTCAGAGAGCAAACTGGTCAAGAAATGTCCATGACTCATCTACACGGCTGACACTAACAAAGGATCTACAGAGTGATGTATAGGGTTACAAGGTAAACCCCGAAGGGACTTGAGTGACCTCATCAGATACAAAAGTTACATTTTTTGTTATATGGGTCTTGCTTTATCTCAGTGTTAACCATCCAGCAAAAAAGTATAAAAATGAGGTACATAAAATAAGGTGATAATAATCAGCTGAGCTGTAAATGGCTATAGTCAACAACTTCTTCAGATACCCCACTACAACTGTGGACTACTGGACTGTGTTGGATTGTATCACTGAATTCAAGCACCTATAATAATTGAATGCAAATAGAATACCCATCTCTGACTGGACTAAACAAAAGAAAGGGTATACAATGGAAGGTACATTCTTCCTTTGTATAAACAGTACAGTTAGGATAAATATATAGTACTTTTGTGTAACTCTATGAGAAGAAAGATTTGCACTAATAGTGTTTGGACAGGATATCCTGTCTGCTTCTTGTACTATGGATAACCACTAGGAAGATAACAATGTAAAAAGTATTAATTATTGAAACTGTACTATAATTCAGCTTTAAAAAAGATAGATATACAGCTACATTCTCTTAATTCATTGATAAGAGGCATCTACTCTAGTAGTGTTTGTAGACAGAGTATCATGTATGCACCTTGTACAACAAAAAGACACTATGAAAACAATGTGCAATGTATTAATTGTTGAGTCTGTCCTACTAATTTGCTTTGAAACTATCTCGTTGCTATTTTTTCTTCAATAAAATTAAAAATAAATAAATAAAAGCACTTGCCTAGCAAGTAAAAGGCCCTAATTTTATCCCTGGTACCACAAAAAATAAAATAAAATAATTTTATTCTCACTTCTTATTTCAATGCAAACTATGAGCTTCTTTCTTTTTCAGTTGTTTTTCATTTGATATTTGCTCTTTCTGAAGTCCAAAACAATCACCACTCATCCACTGAAAAATAAAACAGTCTCATTTGTGTCTGCATTTCCTTCTATCTAATATAATTTTAATTGTATAGAAATTGCCCTTTATAATGCACCATCCCTATTTCCTATAAGTATTGATAAGATTCCTTATAGTTCAATAATAATCTGTTATAACATCTGTGTTGGACTGATTTTCCATGAGGTAACCAAATATTTAACAAAAAAGCCAAGTAGAGGAAAATTATCTCTTTTGACTCACGGTTTAGACGTTTCTGTCCATGGCAAGCTGGTCCTATGGTGGGATTCTGTGGTCAGGAAGAAGGGAGAAGGGATTGGTAGAACAAAGAAGCAGAATATGAGGAAAAGAGCTCAAGAACGCCTTCCACATGGCGCACCCAGAACCACTTGGGGCCTCTCTTCCCACTAGGTGTTTCCAGTCATGAAGTTCTCAGCAGATGAATTTCCTTCCCCATTAGAGTGCGCATGGTCCATTCAGTTCCTCACCCTTCAGCATTTGCAACCAAACCTTCAACACAGCAAAGCTTTAGGAGAACATTTCTGACCCCAACTGTAACATCTCTCCTTGATTGCTTTTTTACCAATCATGCTTTCTTTTAGAATTCAATGCTCGTCGTCTTCTATGTTAAAATATGTTTAATACGTCAGTTTTTCTAGTATTACTATTCAATGTTTGAACAGTGAAGGATGTCGTTCATATTATGGCTTTAATATGATAAAACTCTTATCAAATATTAAAAAACAAACAAACTCGAACTAGAGAAATGTCAAGTGGAAGGTCTTGTACTGTGATTTAGTGTGTATCCCTGCCTCTCTGTGTAACAACTTTGCTTCTGTCTCAGGGCACTGGATGCATTTTCCTTTCCAACAAAATCCTTAAGTACTGCTATATTCTGTGACCCTGTAACAAAACTTCCTTAACAAGGTCAGGTGACAAAAGGTAACTTGAAAAGGACAGATTTTCATAAGAAAATGAGTAGGTGCCCATTTTCCAAAAAACATAATGTTTAATAAGCATCTTTTTGAAAAATAAATTTTCAGGGGCCCAGTAGCTGGCTCAGTGGAGTAAGCACTTCCTTGGAAAGTGCAAGGGCCTGAGTTCAATCCCAGTTCTGAAAAAAAATAAAATAAAAATAAATAAATTTTCCTGATCCTCAATTAACTGTGGTACTTTTTATAAGGCTAATATGAAAACAGTTTACTTCATACATAAAGACACTAATACACATCCTCAAGCTACTTTCAAATGACTTTATCTTACAGTAGAATAGTACCTCCTCTCAGTAGATGACATCATATATTATGTAGACATAAAAATTAACAAGGGCTATGGCTCAGTGGTACAAGCAGCTGTACCTGAAAATAATTTATTTATTAATTGATAAATGGCATACTGGGGAGAAGGCTCAGTGGAATAAACCCTTTCCTGACAAGTGCAAGGGCATGAGTTCAATCTCTAGTTCTGCCAAAAATAAATAAATGAATAAATAAATGACATACTGTTACACATTGTCCAAATGTGAGCACAGATGCATCACTAAGTGCAATTAAAGGTAAGTGATGCACATGTACTTATCTTGCTGATAGAATGGGTTTAAAACAATCATTTTTAAGTTATTTGTGTTTTTCTGCTTCCTTATTTTGCTTTCATTATTTTATTTTATAGCTGTTTATTTTTCCTTTATTTATTTATTTATTGGGTAGAGGGTCTCACTACACAGCTCAGACTCATAGTGATCCTGTCTCAGCCCCACCACCATGGGGATTACAGATGCGTACCACCATTCCTGGTTTCAGTGACTGACATGGCACAGGGGGCGGGCACTACATGTTGTACCAGGGACTGAACATAGGTCCTTGTGCTTACTAGGCAGGCTCTTAGCCCGATGACTGATCGCTCCAGTGCCGAATTATAACTTTCCCTCCTCTCCTTTTTCCTACTGCCCATCTTTTATTCCATACTTTATTTATGTATTATGTTTCTCATATGAGAGAGACCTTGGACTACTTATTACTGTATATCCGATATATTTCACCTAATATTATGGTCTCAAGGTGCATCCATTTTCCTAAAAAATGACTGAAATTTATCTTTTCTTATAGCAGAGTAATTTTCTGTCATGTGTGAATGTCACGTTTTCCTTACACAATAAACTGTTGTTGGTGATATGAGCTGTTTGTAAGATTTAACCATTATGAAATGTGCTATTATATATAAGTAACATGATACCTTCAACTCTTTTGAAAAGATACCTACAAAGTGAATCATTGCATGAAACATAATTTCTATTTTACTTTTTATTAGCACTCTCTATACTGTTTTCTTTAGTGGTTCTATCAACAAACTCTCACAAACAGTGTAGAAGGGTTCTGTTCACTCCACAGCTTCACCAGTACTTGTAATTGGATGATTTCTTGACTGTGTGGAAATACAAGACAGTAATAACCTACAGATTCAGAAACACTGACAAAAAGTACTCTAATAATAGAACCATTAATTTAAAACAGAACCATATAATTTCTTTTGCTTTTCAACATCTCTCTAAGCTTTTCAACATCTCTCTAAGCTTTGTTCTAATTTGCTTCCCCCACAACATCATTCCTCTTTTCCTTTTGGATTTTTCACTCTTGTTTGCTGTTTAAATGAAGTTAGAGAAATATAAGTGGCATAGAGTCAGATTATAATTTGCTAACAAAGTTTTAATTGAATCTTGATGGTTTTTGGTTGTGTTCAGTGAAAATTACTTTAATGCCTGAGCTGAGTAGCTGGTTAACAGAAGTGAAAGTTCAAAACACAGACTTAATGTAGAAGTCTAGATAAAAAAATCAAACACACAGAAAAGACCCATAATTGTAAGAAACTTCAGAACTGACACAAAACTGGAGAAACAGGGCATAAAACTGCTAGTACCTAGGAAAAGCTATGCAAAATACAATAAAACTACACATACTTTAAAGAAATTCAGTTAAAAAAAAAGTCTGATTTCATAAATGGTACCTTCAAGTGTAGATGTCAAATCCAATTCAGGAAAAAAGGTGACAACGATCATTTTAGACAGTGTAAATACATGTCAAAAGCAATCACTAAATGTCATAGAGATCATCAATTAACAGATGTATTATGGTTCACCTACAAAAGTCTCCCAAAAGATCTTCCCAAAGCATATTTCTGCAGAGTTGATTAGGGACAAAAAGATAGTGAGAAAAGGGAGTAGAGGGGTTCTTAGGATAACCCTAGTTTCCATATCAGAGAAATAAGGAGAAAATTACATGTGGCCAGGCCACACTGAGCAAGGAGATGATACAGCATTTCAGGCAAGAGACAGTCAATTCAATAGGGTTAGAACCATCAAAGTAATGCCTTTAAATGTGATATTAATTAAACAAGAACAATGAAGGGAAGGATGGAGTAGAAGGTAGAGACTACTTTAAGGTTCTAAGTAGATCATATAGGTTTAGTTTAGGATGGTAGTTGAAGAGAGAAGGAGGTAAATGTAGTTTTACTGCATGGACAGTTAGTAGTGGCAGATGCTTGGAGTAAGGGAAATCAATGACTCAGGGCAGTTATTAGATATTTGTCCTGTCCAGTAATTTGATGATAGTATTATTAACCAAGTTGGGAAACATGAAGAAAAGGTAATTCAGTTGGAAGAGAAAATTAGCTTTTGATTTTGTGAACATAAATGTCTGCTGGTTGGGCCAGGGAGATGACTCAGTGAAATAAGTGCTTTCCTGGCAAGCACAAGGGCCAGAGTTCAATGAAAAGAAAAAAAAAAAAGTCTCCTGGTTATTGCAAATGCACATAGCAAATTAAATGAGAAGTTGACCATCTCAACCTGGATGTAATGGGAAGGTTCTGGCCTCAAGTTACAGATTTGAGAGACAGAAACCTACTATTGTCATATAAATCTATAGTTTTAGATGTGTTACCCTAGTTAAAATGATAGAAATAGACAAAAATGTGCAAATCTCAAATGAAGCCCAAATATTCTGCAACCGTTAGTGATCATGTGGAGACGCAGAATCTAGGAAAAGGGCATGAGAAAGCAGATCCACTAAGCAGAAGACAGTCTAAAACTTTTGATGTGACAGAGGCCAAGAGACGAGGAGGTGTAGTGGCAAAGTGGGTCAACAGACACTCATATTTCAGTTAAGAAAAAGCAATAATATGACCAGTAGCATTTGCAACAAAGTGCTTTCCAGTGACATTGGTATGGGCAGTTTCACTAAGGAAGGGACACAAGGACCTAAATAAGTTCGATACAGGTGAGTGAGGGAAATGAGAAGAATTATAGAGAACTCTTAGAAATTGGAAAATCTTTGGAAGGTCAAATGAGAAAACTATGGATGTTGTGTGGTCTATTGGTATGATTCTGTAGATGGAAAGAAATTTCTGAATCATAAAAGAAAGGGGTGTATGCATAGAATATATAAACATTCATAAAAAGATGCACAATGCCTCAGTAATAGGAGAAAGGAGGAAAAACAGAATGAAAAAACATACTGCTTCATTCAATTTTTAAAATGTGAAGACAGAAGAGCTTCTTGCTTTCAGTATTTATTTTCTCATCAGCAGATAGTGATCAACTGGAGAAATTATCTGATTTGTAAGTGGGAAAAAAGTAATGATTTTCTCAGAGTGTGAAATTGAGCACCTAAGGAAAAAAAATAGTGTGTTTTCTAGGCGTTACTGAATCCAATTGAAATTTTACTATTGAATTTAAAATGAAATCAATCAGCAAACTTCTTTATATTTTTGTTTTCACTGATGTTTTGGAAGATATAGAGTAATAAATATTATACTTGTAAGTCAAATATAATAAATGATGAAGTGACCAAAGGTTCTACAGCAGGTAATGTTAATGCAGAGAAGCAGAATCTAGGAAGAGAAGGTAGGAAAGGAACTCAAGCAGAAGGAAGTCTGAAAGTCATGGTGTGACAGAGTCCAGGGGAAGATGAGGCAAAAGAAAGAAGTAGAGGCAAAATGGGTCAACAGACACTGGTACGTCAGTTATGAAAAAGTAACAGAGAGGCTGACATCCAAAGTAAGTATTCACATTAGCAAGGAAGATAAAATGAGAAGGAATTCAAATAGTGGTGACAACTACTGGGACTGTCAAGAAAGCAACCATGTCCTCCACATAAGTAGGACCTGATGCTTTTCTTTTCTTTTTTTTTTTTTTTTTCTCCATTCTATCTGCTAAGAAAACTTTCCTTCCCATTATTTTCATAGCCACAATGGAGGAAAAGTATCCTCAAATGTCACCATCCTGTTTTCTTTGTTCCTTCTGAGATCTTGTCCCTTGTAGAGATGGACAAGACCCGAGGGGCCATGTCAGTTTTTAAACTTTACAGGCTCTTTCTTTTATTTCCTTTTTGAAAAAAGTTTCTGGTTCTTTTTGCAAAAACTTATTTTCAAAAAATGTTTTAGGGCCACAGAGATAACTCAGCGATGTAAGCACCTGCGTAGGCAAGCACAAGGTCCTGGGTTCCATCCCCAGTACCACATGCCCATGTTGACCCTGCCTCAGGTGTACCAAGCCAGCCACCAAAACTGGGCATGGGGGTGCACATCTGCAATCCCAGCACTGGGTAGGCTGAAAACAGAACGCTCACTAAGAGTCCGAGCTTCTTAGTGAAACCCTGCCCCAAATACATAACAAAAAGTTTTAATGCTCTTATCAAGTTGATTTTAGTGACTTTCAAGTGTCAAAATCCATAGTCACCATTCTTTTAATACATTTTTCTTAATTTATGATGCCTCATTTTCCTCTTAGCTCTAGCTTTCTTCAGGCTGAGCAATGGGCACATGAACATAGTACCACTTAGAGGAAAATCTAAATGCTTCCTTGATTTTCGTTTTTTAATTAGAATACTTGTCTAGAATTATTTATTGCATTCCTTAGTATATCATAACCAATTTTGAATACTGACTGCTAAGGACTGCCATTTCCTTGACTGGACTCAGTTACAATCTAGTCTGCATTCACTCTTTTATACCCTTCATGTGGGAGCTGGGGATTATCTGCCTCTTTCAACCCTAAAAGATTCTTATACTGTCCACTTTGTGTTATATCAAAGGCTTGTCAGTCTTAGAAGCTTGTTTTCTGAGGTTATCTTTCTTTTTGCCACATTGTGAAATACAAATGTCCTATTTTCTGCCATTTTCTGGACCTATAGGAGCTCAATAGAATCCTAGACATCTATCCATTTTACAATAGGCAGCAACTTTATCAAATTTGATATTATTCATAATTTTTTTCTATATTTGGTAATAACTACTTAATTTTTTTTTTTTTTTTTGTATTTTTAAGGGAAGGAGTTGTTCAGGGTCTAACTACTACATCAAACTCATACTGATGCACCTGCTTACAGCCTCCCAAGAGCTGGAATTATAGCCATGGGCCATCACACCTATAATTCAACTATTTAATTTCTGACAAAATTGATCACTTACAAACATTACCACATATTTCAGATTTTTGTTTCAAGAACATTGTACCCAGGTTTACAAATTTCAGTGTTTTTATTATTTAAAACCCCCAAATCTCAGATTTACTGCTTACTCATAACACAAATCCAGTACAGGTGCCTCTGCTTAGGGTGCAGCAGAATAGACTATCTTTGCACGTACCCCTGACACCTCTGGAACAGGAGCAAGAACACTAAGATGAACTGCATGGCTCTCAGTTTGTCTCCTAGGAAATAAATGTATCACTCTACTTATATTTGATCAGCCAAAGCCCATCACACAGCTACGCCCAGCTATAAAATGAGGAAGGTCTAAACCTGCCATGACTACAAGGATAGGAGTCATGGCATTGGTAAACAGCCACTGCAGCTGTCTCACAGGCCATTCAATCTTTTGTTAATTAAAAGAATAAGTTATTGCAAGAAAGAAAGAATATAAAATAAAAGGCATGGGTATCTTTTTCCCTCAGTAAGAAGAAATGCAGAAGTGCTAAGGATTTGATTAACATAGATCCATGGACAGGAATTATTTATGCTGATAACCTGGTCAAGAAATAAATGTGAATGTAGAAGCAATGTTTAGCAGTAAAACACACTAACCCGTGATAATGTAAACCTCTTGCTGAAAGTGAAAACATCATATCAAATAACAGATATTGGAGCTGCTCACATTTTTGGTTCTAAAAGTAAATCATTTCACAATCGGATATATTAAAGTTTTCACTCTGTCAAAGAAAATAATTTTCTTTATAAGCAGAAGCTGAAACATGTAATACAACGAAAAGATCCTTGGACTGGGATTGTGACTCTGCCAACTGCCAACTGGAGGGGCTTTGATCTATTGCAAGGGGCTATTGCTCAAACTTGAGATGCTCATGCCCTCTCTCATGGCTTAGTCTCTTAAAATGTATTAAGTTGTACATCCATAGCAATATGACTCTGCCTCTATCACTCAATTAAAAATGTCTGCTTTAATTCTTCTCTCTTGCACATTGTATCTTTCCTCTTACATTAATGTATCTCCCCTATAGTATTAGCCACCCCATAGCCTTTTTAGTTCTAGATTCTCCCTGGCTGGCCTGTCCCCCAAATTCATTTTGCCCATGACTTCAAAAGTGATCTATTATGCAACAGTTAATTACTATTTATGTGTTCAACTACCTTGTTCAGGTATGTTTTCTACTAGTTTGGGTGAGTTTGGAGAGGACCAGTTCTAGAGTTCTAGCCCCACTTCATTAGGAGGTAAAAAAGAATTCTATTCTACCAATCTCCTCCCCTTCAGGATGAAGTTTGAAGGTTTTTTTAATAAAATAATTAATAATTTAAAGTATACCAATTTGTATGGTTCCAAATATTATCTCCTCATATATCATTCAACACACAAGGTGGGGGGGCAGAGAGATGGCTCAGTGGAATAAATGCTTCCCTGGCAAGCGCAAGGGCCTGAGTTTGGAGAGGACCAGTTCTAGAGTTCTAGCCCCACTTCATTAGGAGGTAAAAAAGAATTCTATTCTACCAATCTCCTCCCCTTCAGGATGAAGTTTGAAGGTTTTTTTTAATAAAATAATTAATAATTTAAAGT
>PVKA01027190.1:0-30817 GCA_004027165.1 Ctenomys sociabilis
CAATAGCATTCCTCTACACAGATAACAAGCACACTGAAAGGGAAACAACAGACGTAATATCTTTTACAACAGCACTGTGGAAATTGAAGTACCTTGGAATTCACTTGACCAAGGAAGTCAAAGATCTTTCCAAAGAATATTACAATACCCTAAGAAAAGAGATTATAGAGGATTTCAGAAAATGGAAAGATATTCCATGCTCTTGGATTGGAAGAACCAACATCGTGAAGATGGCCATACTCCCAAAATTGCTGTACAGATTTAATGCAATCCCTATCAAACTGCCACCAACATACCTCCCAGACATAGAGAAATCATTCACAAAATTTATTTGGATCCACAAATGACCTAGAATAGCAAAGGCAATTTTGGCCAATAAAGACAAGGCAGGAGGCATCACAATTCCTGACTTGAAATTATACTTCAAAGCCACTGTGGTAAAATCAACATGGTATTGCAACGAAATAGACCTGAGGATCAGTGGAATAGATTAGAAGACGCGGAGGCATGTACAAACACACTCAGCTATCTGATCTTTGACCAAGGTGCCAAGCAAGTTTACTGGAAGAAAGATAGCCTCTAAAACAAATGGTGCTGGAAAACTTGGCTTTCTACTTGCCGAAAACTAAAAGTTGATCCAGCTCTATCACCATACACTAAGCTGAAGTCAAAATGGATTAAAGATCTAAACATTAAAACGGGAACACTCAATCTCCTGGAAGGGAAAGTAGGAGGAAGTTTTGAAAACATTGGGGTAGATAAAGAGTTCATAAACAAACATATATTTGCAAGGCAAACACTTGAAAGAATCAACAACTGGGATCAAGGCTTCTTGAGGAGTTTCTGCAGGTCAAAAAAATTGTCAACAGAGTGAAAAGACAATCCACAAATTTTGAAAAACTCCTAAGTAATAAGCAATCAAATAATGGCCTGTTGTGTAGAACATATAAAGAACTAGGATATAACAGGGTTCTCAAATTTAAATACTCAGTTCAGAATTGGACATCTGAGATGAATACACTTCTCAGAGGAAGAAATTAAAGAAGTGAAAAAATATATGGAAAAAATGCTCCACATCGCTAGCCATCCATGAAATGCAAATGAAAACAACACTGAGATACCATCTCACTCCAGAAAGAATGGCTATCATAAGCAAATCAACCAACAGCAAATGTTGGAGTGGTTGTGGGGAAAAGGGAACACTTCTCCACTGCTGGTGGGAATGTGGACTGGTACAACCATTGTGGAGATCAGTGTGGAGACTCCCTAAAAAAGTAGGACTGAAAATCCCATTCAAGCCAGCTGTCCCCCTACTGGGAATTTTCCCAGAGGAACTGAAAACATTATATAACAGTGATATATGTGTGCCTATGTTTATAGCAGCAAAATTTGTGATAGCCAAATCTTGGAAACAAACAAGATGTCCATCACATGAAGAATGGTGGAAAATGATATGTTATTTCTATATAATGGAATATTACTCAGCTATTAAGAATGATAAACTTCAATCATTTGTATTGAAGTGGATGCCACTTGAACATATACTCATAAGTGAAATAAACCAGACACACATATGCAAAATCATAGAGTCTCCCTAGTATAAGAAGTGAAAAGAAGAAATACAAATAGAAATGTATAATGACTAAAAACAATTGAGTCATATAGAGCAAAGTGAACGGCATATGCTGCAGGGTGCTCATTCTCTTTTCTTCTGGATGGTTATCAACCTAAGTTCACAGATCAAAATAGCAATAGAAGAGCCTCAAAGCCAGGCAACATTTTGGCCGTAGCCTTTCAACGTCAGCAAAGACTCAGGACAGGTGAATCTGTACTGTAACATCATGAAACTCAGTTGTGCCCCCAATTTTCGGATCAAGGAGATTATGGAGCCACAGAGCAAGGATATCAATGATCTATAGTGTACCTGGGGAGAGTCACATGGAGAGAAAAGTTTCTCTCAGTCTCTCACAGAGAACAAACTGGTCAAGCATTGGCCGTCACTCATCCACATGGATGGAACAGACAGAGGATCTACAGAATGTGCAGGATTAAAATATAAACCCTGAGGGGACTTCACTGACCTCATCAGAAACAAAAAGTACATGTTTTTGTGTATAGGTCTTGCTCTATCTAGGCCTTAACCATCCAGCAGAAAAGTATAAAAATGAGGTATACAACACGAGGCCATAATAATAAGTTGAGCTGTAAATGGCTACAATTAACAATTTCTTCAGATAACTCACTATTGTTGTGGAATGCTGGACTGTGTTGGATTGTGTCACAGAGTTCAGGCACCTAAATTGGTTGAATGACAATGGAGTGCCCATCTTTGATAGGTATAGAGAAAAAAGGGGCATACATAGGTGGAATCACTT
Organism: Ctenomys sociabilis; assembly: GCA_004027165.1. Lineage (NCBI taxonomy): Eukaryota > Metazoa > Chordata > Mammalia > Rodentia > Ctenomyidae > Ctenomys > Ctenomys sociabilis. Next base: position 2,376 of record PVKA01027190.1, read on the forward strand.
TGTGTGTGTATAAACAGTACAGTTAGGATAAATATGCCGTGCTTCTGCATAATTCTATGAGAAGCAAGATTTGCACTAATAGTGGTTGGACAAGATACTATGTCAGCTTCTAGTACTATGGACAACCACTAGGAAAATAACAAGGTAGAAAGTATTAAATTATTGAATCTTTGATATCATTCAGGTATAAAAAGTAAGATAAGTAAAGAGCTAGACTTTCTTAATTCACTGATAAAAGACATCTGATATAATAATGTCTGAAAGTATAGTATCAGGTATGCACCTTGTATAATACCAAAACATTATGAAAACAGTTTGCAATGTATTAATTTATCAAATATGTCCTGCTAATTTGTCTTGAAACTGTCTCATTGCTATTTGTACTTCAATAAAAAAATTAAAAAATAAGCAAAATTTTTTTAAAAAGTGAAAGCTAAAAAAATAAAATAAAACATAAACACTAAATCTACTGGAAGTGAATGTAAGTAAAACTTATGAAGACATAAGGTAAGGCAGAGAGTTCATGAACAACAACCAATTGCACAGTGAATAGGTCAAAGAATCAGAAGCTGGTATCTCATCTTATTGAAAAATGTTGCCCATCAATAGAAACCACCAGGGGGAAAAAAAATCACAGATTGGTAATAAAAGTAATTAGACATCTGTCCCTCAGAAAGACAATTTCTATCTAGAACATACAAAAAAATCAGGGCCCAAAAATTGAGACCCAATTAAATGATGCGCATCTATGATTAATATGTGCTTCTCCGATGAAGAAATATGAATGGAAAATAAACATATGAAAAAGGTTCAATATAATTTTTCATTTGAGAAATGCAAATTAAAACAAGACTGAGATCCCATCTCAAAACTGCTATAGACATTCAATGCAACCCTGATTAATATAACATTAGTATACCTCACAGATGCAGACAAAACGCTGTGGATGTAGCTCAGTGGCCAAGTCCAAGCTTTGCAAGCTCAAAGTCCTGAGTTTGATTTCTTGATAATAGCCATTCTTTCATAGGTAAATGGATGCAAGTCGATATGATACTCAAGATCAAATAGTGGTGGAACTATGGAGTGAAATGAACCCTTTCCTATGGCTGGTAGGCATGTAGACTGGTACAAACACTATGGAAATCAATTTGGAGATTCGCGGAAAAGTAGGATTAGATCTCCCATTCAACCTACCTATTCCCTCCTGCAGACCTTTCCAGAAGAGTTGAAATCCTCATACCACAGCAATATGTGTGCACGCATGTTTGCAGCAGTGCAATTTGTTATAGCTAAATCTTGGAAACAACACAAATGCTCATCAATTGAGGAATGGATAGAAACAGTATCGTATTTTTATACAGTGCATTATTACTCAGATCTAAAAGTAAACTTGAGACTTTCATAGGTAAATGGATGCAACTAGATATGATACTCATAGGTGTAAGCAATCATTCTCCCATGTGCAAACATCATATTGTTTACCTAGTTTAAGCACCTGAAAGAGTAAATAAAATAGGAAAGGTGCAATAGATATTGTGAAAGGGAAACAAACTTCAAACAAATGAATTTAGATAAAGAAGAAATGAAAAAAATGAAGGAAGAAAATTCTGCAACTAGTAATTTCTTTTTTCAATTAATTGGAATGACAAATAAATTACAATGGGACAATTTCAAAACAGAATAGTGGGACAGTTACAATAAATAATACATTGTGTATTGTTGTTTCCGTGGTAGTTATTCAGAGTATAAGATGCAGACATGATATGATATCATGTCCAAACACTATTAGTACAAATGTTCATTTTCATTGAACTAAATGAAAGTAGCTATATATCTATGCTAAGTATTTATGTGTGTGTGTGTGTGTGTGTGTGTGTGTGTGTGTGTGTGTATTTCTCTCTTTACTACAGAATGGTCCTTCATTGATATCTATCTTTTTTTGTTTTGTTTTTTCAGAGATTGAGTTCCATTTCCATTTAAATATTGTAGGTTCTTTAATTCAGCAAAATAACACAATATGGTCCAATAGTCCATAACAGTAGTGAGTTATCCACAGGACTGGCCGTGTCAGAAGCTGTTGTCTTGAGCAGTTGTCTTTTACAGTTCAGCATATTAATATGGCTTTACTTTTTTGGAATTCGTTGTTATACTTTTCTGCTGGACGGTTAAGACCAAGTTAAAGCAAGACCTATATAACTAAAACTGTAACTGTTGTATCTGACAAGGATGGTCAAAGCCCTTCAGGATTTGTGCAACAATTTGTAGATCTTTTGTCAGTGTCAGCCATGTGGATGAGTCACAGCCATTGCTTGACCAATTTGCTCTCTGTAACAGCCTAAGAAATGGTTGCTCTCTTGGTGACTCTCCTTTGGCACACTATGCATCCTTGATCACTTTCCTCTGTGGCCACCTAATCTCCTCGAATGGAATATGTGGGATGCCACTGTGTACTACTAATTTCCATTGGATCATTGAAGGAAACATTTAATGCTTGTTGGTTTTTATTTTCTGACCTATTTTACATTCTTGTATCTGTTAACCTGAACAGCTATGTGGACAATGGCAATAGGCAATATAACAATTGTTGTTTACTTCCTATCATTTTCTTTTAAAATTCTGTATCATTTTGACATTTTTATATTCTCTGTAAATTACATAAAATGTTATGGCAAAAAAAATAAAACATATTTTTTAAAAAATAGATTGAATTCGTAATTTCTTAGGTGTACTATAGTAGGTAATGATATCAATACAAGTATTTACTTAGTAAATGTTTACTTTTGTAAACAGCATTCTTCAATATGCTAAGACACATAAAACTACACAGGGCAAAGTTTGATCAAAATTACTCTTGTGCACTTCCTGTCACTTTATCTGGAAGTAAACCTGGAGAGAGTCTCCTCTTTGGCCAATGCCACTGAAGATGAACTATTTCTTTCCACCCACATCTCCCAGATTGTATAGAAGAGATGCTGGGACTGCTTCTGCTGCAACCTCAGGAGACAGAGCTCTTGTCCTTGGTGAATCTGCTATGCATTCAGTTGGTGCACTTAGAATGTGCTCCTTATTTAGCAAATTGCAGTTCACATACATGTCCACTGCTTCATGTAAGACAGCAAAAGAAAACTAGAAGAGTTTATGTAGAGGGAGAGGCCATACACATGAATCCCAGCTTCTCTACATGTACTGATGAAGTATAGTGTTCAGATTAGTTTATGTCCTAAATAAGAAAGTTCAGCAGAAATTCTGCCTGTTTTCCTGTGCGATGTTGGAGAATGGTGGGGACTCCTGGAAGTCAAATCACACAGTCATTATGTGCACTAAGCTATTATTATATGTAAGAGCAACAAATGGTCAGCATCTCAAATAAAGTCAATATTATGTATGATGCATAAAAAGTGAAATTTTATGTGTATTTTCAAGTGCAGCAAACATCTATTCAACTAGTATCACTTTCAAGTTGTGTCTGGAGAACCAAGGCCATCATTCCCTATAAATTGCATATATTTGGGAAAAATTTTATCAAGGAGGGAGACAAAACTTAATGACCTACTTTTGTTGTCTGCCTTTTGTGTTACATGAGCACTGCTGTCTATACCTGATTTATTTTCTGCTGTTCATATTGGAGCTTCAACAAAATTTCAAAAGCTGTGTGGCTGGGAGGTTGAGATACCTCAGCAGTGTAAAGCACCGGTTATGGGCAGGGGCAGGGACTGTGGTTTGATCCCTGATTCTGGGCAAGTCAGCCCTGCTCCCAGGGAGGGCTGAGCTGGCAAAATACCCTAAAAATAAGTAAACAAATAAATAAATAAATAATGTGTAGCTGAAAACCGGAGTGATGTTTTCTCTGAGTACTGGACTCAAGGAATCTGAATTCCAGTTTTCTCCAGCTCCGTGCCTTTTTAGCGTGTGCTGACAGTCTTTGAATGGAGCTACATCCATCTTGTCACTGTCACTGCTGTCTTCTTTTTTATCCTTTTCTAATTAGCACACCATTCAGACTGGACTTGGGCCTGCTCAATGAACTGAACATGGGTACACCAGTGAGTACCATTTCCCAGTAAGATCACTTTAAGTTGCAGTGCTACAGGCCTTGAGATGCTTGGAGACATGTTGTTTCTTTCATTAAAGGACTCTGGCCCCAAGTGAGAAAAAATGAGTTTGATTTTGAGAGGTTTTTACTTGTGTGATGTTCTCAAAATTTATAAAGCCCCAATCACCTATACCATGTGTGTGTGTGTGTGTGTGTGTGTGTGTGTGTATACATGTGTGGTGAGCGCAGTGTGCATATCTTTTGATACACAGTTAAATACCTATGGAAGCTCATCTGGGCATCAGTACTTCAGATCAATCTGCAGAGCGCCACAGGAGAAGAAAGTGCAATGTGATGCAGACACAGCTCTTAATTTGATCTGATCTTTGCATAATTCCTTTCTTAATTTTATGTGCATGGACAATCAAATATATTCAATGCATTATCTTAATATATATATATGAAATGCAAATATCATTAGGGAGATCTAAAACTTTGATTTTTTCTCTTCTCTCTCTTCCTATGTCTCTGTCTCTGTCTCCATCTCTATCTCTATGTCTCCCTCCCTCCTTCTGTCTCTCTCTCTCTCTCTCTCTCTCTCTCTCTCTCTCTCTCTCTCTTTCTCTCTGTCTTTCAAGGCAAAATCTCTGTGTAGCTCACACTGGCCTTCATTATGTAGCCCAGACTGGCATCGCACCTGTGCTGCCTCCTGGCCCATCCTGCTAAGGCCTGGCACGGCAGGCATGCACCAACACTCAGATTGTATAATAATTTTTATGCCAAACTTTGTACCTCAGTTTGTATGTTATTCTAAGACCACCTTTGTTTTGATCTGTCACATGATCAATAGGGCCACTAACTACATTTTTGAGAAAATATCCTCTTCTTGAAATTAATAGACTTTATCTCAAGAACAGCTATAGCTTGTCCAAAAATAAGAGAAATATCCAGAATTCTTTCTTTCTTCTCACCTGTTCCACAGGGACATCACACCTATCATTTATATGCAGCAATTGATAAAGTGATATTTATACATTTACATGAATGAAGTCCATGCTTTACATGAGGATTCAGTATTTCATTGGACTTTATTCACATTTGAACAAATAGAAAATAACTTTTGTCCAGTGTTACAGCGTATGTTCCCTTCCAGGAGGTCCTCAAGCTACAGGCCACAAATGGCCCATCTGTGGGACACTTGTTCACAGTATTTGGTAGGCAGGAAATACAGAAGTGTTCCTCAACTTTATCTTTTCTCTGCAAGCTTCTAGAAAAGAGAAGAAATGTCCTCATTACACACTTTTCTCATAAAAGCTTAAATAATGTGGATCATACAAATAAATTGTGGTGTGTAGGTACAGAAATGGGTCTTGAAATATAAATACCTTGAGAATAGCACCCCTAGAAGAATTTAAGAATAGAGGACTTTCAACCTTATGACTGAGAAGATGTCATGTGATTTTTTTCATCGGTACTGAGTTACTGAGATGGATTTTCTCAACCCAATGTAATTCGAGTCTCTCCCTTCAAAGTCCTGCACACGTGGCTGTCAGGGTTTTAGCACTGCCATTAAAATGAAGACACATGCAGATGGTACAAGGAATTTCTGACTTACCTTGACCCTGGGACTGTGAGGCTGCGTGTGATTATGTTGATCTCTTGAGGGAAGGCATGATGTTCAAATTTTCTTTCTGAACCTGGACTCCAGGGACCATTTCCCAAATAACCCTGCATTGAATCCAGCATTGCAATCCATTTGCATCACCCCACAAGGCTTTCATGAAAATAGATTATTGATAAAGGCTCCTGATGCAATCGGTGAGGAGGCAGCCTCTAGGGCTGGGCTATCAGTAGGTGTTTATGAAATCATGTCCATGGGGATTGGAAGGCTGATCATCAAACGTGTTTTCTATCCTGTGCTTTTCACCTGGACAACAGCCCTCAGATGCTCAGCCACAAGGCCAGGTGCGCTGTCTCTCCAGAGGAGTGTGGGAGGGGGAATTGAAATGGTTATTCAAGGTCACAATGGTAAGTTTCTGGCTGAAACTGTAAGTACTAACTACACAGACACCCTGGGCTCATAGCCTTAATGTCTCCGTGACTGCTCTCTTTCTTTCTCTGAAACCTTTATACTTTATTGGTACCACTGAGGCCTATCATGTTAAGTCCTGTTACCTGCTTTCATGACATGAAAAAAAGTTTCCATAAGGAGATGTGGTGACTGGTGAGGTTTTCTCCCTCTATACATATTTGCACATCAGTAGCAACAATATAAAGCCATTTAAGGAATTATTTCTTTTTGTCCTGTAATTGTTTATTTGTTTAATCCTGCTTGGTTATTGAAACAGATAAAGCCTAGGGGTTCTGTTGGTAAACAGAGACATGCTGGCTCTCTTGCTATCCTGCCACTGCCATCCACAATTCAAGAAGATCTGGCCAAATGGACTTTGTCTGTGTCTGTCTGTCTGTCTGTCTCTCTCTGTGACACACATGCACATTTGAATGTGCTAAGATATTATTTTATTTTTATTCCAAGTTTTAAATCTAGCCCTGGGGGTGGGGGAGTTGGCTCAGTGGAATAGGTGCTTCCCTGGCAAGCCCCAGGGCCTGAGTTCAATCCCCAGTTCTCCCACAAAAAAAAAAAAAAAAATCAGAGTAAATCTAGCCTCCCAGTGTGACAACACTGTTATCCGTCCTTTATTTTCTCTTCCCGTTGTCCTTCCAGTGTTTCTGCTCCGTGAGGTAATGTGACGTCCCTTGAAGCACAAGCCATTACATGTAGGGTATTAACAAGAAGCGACAGGAAAGTGTTGCTTCCACAAGTCCAGAGCTTGCTTATATGTTTTTGTGTTATTCACACAATTCCTGAAGTTGCTACAGAGTAACTAATGGCATTTTTACCCCAGTGGCTCGAGCAAATTAGTTAGAGATATTTAGCTATTCTGTTTCAAACTGATTAATAGGACAGTTTCAATAATTAATGCATTTCACATTATTGTTTTCATAGTGGTTATTGATAGTGAAAGGTGCAGACATTATATCCTGTCCAAACATTATTATTTTTTTTTTTATTTTATTCTTTTTGTGGAACCGGGGATTGATCTCAGACCTTTGCACTTGCCAGGGAAGTGCGTACTCCACTGAGCTATCTCCTTAGCCCCCCAGACATTATTATTACAAATATTTGTTCTCATTGAATTCAGACAAAGTAGTTGTTTATCTATCCTAACTATTTTGTAATACAGATACACAATGGTCCTTCATTTGTATCCCCTTTTTTGTTTAGTTTTGTCAGAGATGGGTCACTTCTTCCTTTCTAATAATTATTCCTTTTATTACCCTCTCTTGTTTAATCCCTCTGGTTAATGTTTCCAGAACTATATTGAATAGGAGAGATGACAGTGGGCATCCTTGTCTTGTTCCTGATTTTAAAGTGAAGGCTTTCAATTTTTGTCCATTTAGTGTGATTTTCAATTTAGTTTGTCATAGGCTTTTATCAAGTTGATATATAGACCATCTGTTCTGATTTTCTATAGAGTTTTTATCATGAATGAGTGTTAGATTTGTCAAAAGCTTTTTCTGCATTTATTTGAGATGATCATGTGCTCTTTGTCTTTGCCTTTGTTTATGTGGTGTATTACATTTATATTTTTAGGTGTGCTGAACCATCCTTCAATTCCTGGGATGAATCCTCCTTGATAGTGATGAATGTGTAAATAAAGATCAAAATTTGTAACACTGTGAAATAGGAACTAATTGATCAGCGGAAAGACAAATTGGTGGAAAGGAGGGACAGAAGTGAAAAGAACAAATGAGGGGGAAAAGGATGAAATGCACACAAAACTTTTCTAAATAAGGAGGGGAAGAAAGTCTTCAGAAAAAGTGAGAGGAATGAAGATAAAAAGAAAAACAAAATATATCAGGTACAGGTGAAAATTCCCAAAGTGGATGTGATCCTTATGTGGATCTAAATTATATCAAGGAAAGCATGGAGCAGGGAGAGGAAGGGAAGGAAATGAAAATATGGGAAAAGAGGAACAAAATGTAAACTGAACTTTGTTAATGAGGAAAGGAAGGGGGTTTTATAAGAGGAGATGGGACTGAAAATAATTAAAAAGAAAAACAAGATAGATCATCTACAGATAAAATCCCCTCTATTCTGCACAGAATACTCCCAAAAGTCCACCAAAAAAATATCCTGTACATTTAATAATGCAATTTGGTAACATATCAGGTTACAAAGTCAGCAATCGAAAATCAATAGCATTTTTGACTGCAAACAATGAAAGCACCAATAACAGAATTAGGGGAGACCATACATTTCTCAATGACTTGGAAAAAAAAAGAAAAAAGAAAAAGACTTAGGCATCACTCTCATAAAGGAAAATTATGTGGTGAAAATTATAGTTCTCTTAAAAAATATGGAAGAGAATTTCAGAAAATGGAAAGATATCCCTTACTCTTGGATACAAAGAGATTATGTATATCTAAACTATAAAAATAAAATTAAATTTAAAATATAAAAAATTAACATATAAATTATATCAGTAAGTATAATTATAAATAGATAAGTACATATGCACATACATGCATACATAAATTCTACACTGTATACTGAAATAACAAAATGGAGGCGATTATAATTATTTTTCAGAAAATAATACCTTTAAAATTTCTGCCAACACACTCAGGCACATGATCTTCGACAAAGTGACCAAACACATTCACTGGAAGAAAGATAGCCTCTTTAACAAATGTTGCAGGAAAAACTGGCTTTCTATATGTGGAAACTAAAGCCTGACCCAGGTCTATCACCTTGCACTAAGCTAAAGTCAGAATGGATTAAAGATCTAAACTTTAAAGCAGAAATACTCAATCTTCTGTAAGAGAAAGTAGGAGGAACTCTTGAAGACATAGGCTTAGGCAAAGAGTTCACGAACAAATATGTATTCGTCTGGGCAACACTTAAAAAAATTAATGACAGGGAACAACTCTTATTGAGAAGTTTTTGCATGTGAAAAGACATTATCAACAAATTAAAAGATAACCCACAAATATTGAAAGAATCTTAATTAATATGGACTCAAATAAAGATCTGCTCTCTAGAATTTATAAAGAACTTAAAAACATTAGGGTGCCCAAATTTAAAAACCCAATCCAGAAATGGGAATCCAAGATGAACACATACTTCTCAGAGGAAGAAATTAAAGAAGCAAATAAATACATGAAAAACCGCTCCACATCTCCAGCCATCCGTGAAATGACAATTACAACAACACTGAGAAAGCACCTCACCTCAGAAAGAGTGGCTATCAAAAACAAATAGACCAACAACAAATGTTGGAGAGGCTGTGGGGCAAAGGGGACTCTTCCCCACTGCTGGAGAGAAAGTACACTGGTGGAACCATTATGGAAATTAGTGGGGAGGCTTCTTAAAAAACTAGGACAGGAAATCCCATTCAAGCTGGCTATCCCCCTACTGGGAATTTTTCCGGAGGAACTTAAAACGTCATGTCATATAAACCTATGTTTATAGCAGTACAATTTGTGATAGCCAAATCTTGAAAAAAAACCAAGATGCCCATCACTTGAAGAATGGATGAAAAAAATGATATTTTTGTACAATGAAGTATTAGCTATAAAGGATGATAAACTTGAAGCCTTCATATTTAAGTTGATGCCATTTGAAGATATACTCATAAGTGAAAGAAACCAGACCCATATGTGTACATATCTTTTTGTCTCCCTAGTGTAAGAACTCAAATGAAGAAATAAAAATAGAAATATATAGCACAATTAAAAAGAAAGCAATAACTTGAGGATTAGACAATGAGGAGAGGGTAAGGAGAAACCCTGGGAAACATGGCTTTTGCAGAACCATACAGTTATATGCACAGAATGGGTAAGCAAGTGATCCTGAGAAACATCAGCAGGTTTTTGAAACTGCAGTTAATTGTTGGGATTCTCACCTTGACGAACTATATGTGCGATGTCTGTGATCGAGGTGACTGCACTGAAGATAGCAGTGTGTGCTGGAAGGGTCACGTTTGGCATGCGTGTCATTCTGGTCTTCCAAATGCATAGTGCTTGTCACAACAAGCAGTTACTGACACACTGTCTCTCCAGTAAGTGCTTTTTTTAAAAGATAAAAATGAAAAAAAGATTAAAAAGTCACAGGACTATACTGCTACAATGGTTTATACGGTTGGATTTCTAGATTTCTGTGTAGAAATATATAATCATTTATTCATATTTTTAAAATATTTTTTATTTTTTAATTTTTTTCTCCATATTATGTAGGCACTTAAAATTTAACATATCAGTACTTGATGGAGGATACCTGTTCCATGTTATGCCTAGATGTTTTATATTTAAACAGATAGTGAGGTTAGACCCAACTGCTTATGTCATAGGGTAACAGTAGGCTTCTCTTCTAGAGGGTTAACAACCTAAAGTTGCAAACAAAAAGTTAAAGAAATAGAAGAGCTGCAAGAACAGCCCACATTTTGGCCCTAGCCTTTCAAAGTCAGTGAAAACTCAGGACATAGGAGAAACCTATAATGTAACCCATGTAAATCAGTTTAATACCAAATTTTCTGATCAAGGAGATTATGGGGACACAGAGCAACATGACTGATGATGTGGAGTGTGCCTACGGAGAGTCACAGGGAGAGACAATGTTCTCTTAGACTTTCACAGAGAGCAAATTGGTCGGGCAATGGCCGTGACTCATCCACATGGCTGGCCCTGACAGAGGATCTGCAAACTGCAGTACAGGGTTACAGGATAAATCCTGAGGCAATTTAATTGGCATTATGAGATACAAAAGTTACATTTCTTGTTATATAGGTTTTGCTTTAACTTGGTCTTAACCATCCAACAGAAAAGTATAACCACAAGGTACAAAAACTAAAGCCATGTTAATATGCTGAGTTTTAAAAGGCTCAAGTCAGTATCTTCTTACATTGCCTTTCCTGCGGATAACCCACTATTATTATGGACTGCTGGACTGTGTTGGACTGTTTTGCTGAATTCACAGATCTGTGGCATTTAGATGTCAATGGAATGCCAATCTCTGACAGAACCATATAAAGAAAGGGGATACAAAGAAGGACCATTTTGTATCTGTATATACACACTGCTTAGGATAGATAAACAACTACTTTCTCTTGATTCAATGAGAAGAAGTCCTTGTACTAATAGTGTTTGGGTGGGATGTCCTTTCTGCATCTCGTGCTATGGATAACCACTAAGATCACAATGTACAATGTAATGGTTATTAGGACTGTCCTATTAGTCTGTTTTGAAACTGTCTCTTTGCTATTTGTTTCTCAATAAAGTAAAATATTTCTAGCAAAAAGGAAATATAACTATATTTATTGCAAGAGTACTTATTTCTGTAACTATAATATTGACTAAAATTATTCAGTTGTTCCAGGAACAAGAAAGAATGTGATATTTCCTCCTAGCTTTATTACTATTTCTACCCAGTTCAGCCCTCCCTGAGTGCAGGCTGGCACAGCACGTGGTGCCTGGGATTTAATCTGGGCTCCCTGCACCTGCCTATGCTTGCCTAGACAGGTGCTTTAGAATGCTGCATTGTCTCCCCTCCCCCATTGTCCTTGCTTGATAGTGTTTTGCATTTTCAGGATGGATGGGATAAAATAAATGAAGGATGGGAATTTGTCTACTACAGTGAACTCACCTGTGTGATAGGGGTGCAATCAGAACAGCAGGTGAGATTTCCCTCTTAAGCAGATTTCCTAAAACCAGGATTGCAACACTCACTGCATATCAAGCAGGGAGTGTGAATAAAATCAAGTGTGTGCCAATGACTTGTATCTTTTTTTGTTAGTTTGTTTGTTTTGTATTTTACGGAGGGGTCTCCAAGGTGTTCAGGGTCTCACAACTAGATCCTCCTACTTACAGCCTCCCAAGATCTGGGATTATAGGCATGTGCCACAATGCCCAGTCTTAGTCACCATCTCAGTGCATTCCAGAGGTGGAGCCCAGTGATTGAACCCCTGCCCCTTCTTGTAGGTGCTTTAATCCACTGAGCTATTTGGCTGGCCCTTACTTCTTTAATCTTTCAAAATCTTTTATAAGTGACTGAAAATGTTCATTTCTTTATATGCCCAAAGCCAATATTTTGATCTGACACAAAACACGAAGCAAAGCAAAATATAATGACTTTTATAACTATGATGTTAGGGCTGGGAAGTAGAATAAGCACTTGTCTGGCAAGCTCAAAGTCCCCAGTGACAGATGAAAGTTAGGCTAAAATATCTGTAGGAATATTGACAGGCAAGGGTGAACAAAGATGTATGAACCCTTTATCACAGCATACTATAGTCAGCATTTTCAAGGTATAGTAATTATTTTTTTCATTTACTATTTTTAGTTCAATTTTTATTAATTTTTTGAAAAAAATTGCAATGACATGGTTTCAAAACATTTTGGTAGAAGAGTTACAACAATTAATACATGCATTATTGTTGCCTTGTAGTAGTCATTCATAGCATAAGATTCAAAGATGATATCCTGTCCAAACAATATTACTATGAATTTTTCTTCTTAGTGAATTAAGAGAAACTAGTGTGTATGTATTCTTACTATTTTGAATATACTGATAGAAAGTGGTCATTCATTTGTATCCCATTTTTGTTTACTTTTGTCACAGAAGGGTATACCATTCCCATTTAAATATTGTAGGTGCATGAATTCAGCAAAATATTTCAATATAGTCTAGCAGTCCATAATAGTAGTGGGCTATCCACATGACTGGAAATGTCAGAAGTTGTTGACTTGAGCCTTTTACAGTTCAGCATATTAATATGGCTTTGCTTTTATGCTTTTTGCTGGATTTCTAAGACCAAGATAAAGTAAGACCTATATAACAACTAATGTAACTTTTGTATCTGACAAGTCAGTCAAATCCCCTCAGGATTTATCCTGAGGCCCTGTACTGCACTTCGTAGATCCTTTGTAAGTGTCATCCATATGGATGAGTCATCGCCATTGCTTGACCAATTTGTTCTCTGTGAAAGCCTAAGAGAATGTTTCCTCTCCATGTGACTCTCCTTAGGCACACTCTGTACATTCATTTGTGGCCCCATAATCTCCTTGATCAGAAAATTTGGGACACAACTGAGTGAAATGTTACAGTACAGGTTCTCCCATATCCTGAGTCCTCATAATAATTGTTGAAGAAGAAAATATAATGAAACACAGCAGGACATTCTGAAATACATTGATCTCCACACACCCATTACCATAGTAACTGTGAGTAAAAATAACTGAGTATCTCAAGTTGTGGAGAAGATAAAAGTGAACAGCCAGAGTAAACTTAAGCACACCTTGTAATAAATGCAAAGATTTATTACAGATCTTATAAGAGGGATGAAAAAGTTTTTCAGAACAAGGTTCAAAGCCAAAGAGTAATTGTAATGAGTTGGCAGCTTTAAGACTATGAGAAAAAAAATAACCCCATTAATATTAGAAGTAAATCTCATGTTGTAATGTAATATGTTACTGAACAAATGGTATATATGTGTTCCAGAGCCACTAGGAATATTAGGTAAAATGTATTTTTCGATATAAGTTTTTTTTCAGAGTGTGATTTTTATGCCTGAATATATAGAACCTTACATGAAATGCAGGTTTTTTAAGTTATGAATTAATTGTTGCTTAGACTTATTTCTGAATACACTATTTCCGAAGTATTTGCTTCTGTCATAAACTCTCTCCTTTCTATTCTTATAGCAGTGGCAACTTTGGCAGAATTTATAGGGAGTGCTAACATATGTGAAATATTACTTTGATGTTTTTACGTTCTTAGCACCACATTATGAGTCTGTAAATGCATTGGCACATACTGATTTGGTAGCAGTCATCAAGGGAATTGGATCTGTATGTGGTGCATCTTGATTCTTCTTTTGTTTTCATTCCACTTCAACTCCAACCCCTCTTCCCTTTCTAATTTACAAAACTTTGTATAACTATTTCCTCCTGTTTCCTTTTATTTATTTCCTTCTTTTCCCATATACCTCTCACTTGTTCACCTTCCCGTTTGAACATACTTTTACTATTTCACAATAGTACAAAATATGTTAACTATTATTCTGATATAAATACTTTCACCATGCATGGGGAGAGAGCTCAGCGGTCTAAGCACCTGCTTGGTAGGCACAAGGACTTGGATTTGATCCCCAGTACCACATATCATGCGGTCCCAGAACCCTTGGCAGGCAGTGCTGGCCACCTAAACCAGACATGGTGGCCAACGCCTGTAATCCCAGCACTGGAGAAGCTAAAATAGGAAGATCACTATGAGTCAGAGCTCTGTAGTGAGATCCTGTACCAAATAAATAAATGAGATATTTTTCAAAAAGTAAAAATTAATAAATATTTTCACTAATTTTAGCTTAGGAAATGCTGATAATTCTCATGTATTTACACGGTGGTTCATTCACATATTTTTAGATGGGAGTCTTGTTTCACTGAGTTTTTCATGGATTTGTAAGTTGAACAATCTTCTCTTTTATGAAATATGAATATGTGGGTGTCCAGTCAATTCATTTTATTCCTTGATATTTTAATGAATATTTATTTTATGACTAATGAGCTTCCAAATAATACTAAATAATGTTGATGAGAACCCAGAAATATCTCCCTGGACTTTGTTTTGTACTTGCTATAACTTGATATTTGGCTTCGCAAGAATGTTTATCCAAAAACAAAAATTACTAACAAGAGAAAAGAAAATACATTCAAGGCTAAAGGTTAAAAACTTTCAAGAGGGACTCATGTCAGCTGTATGCTTAGTCCAAAGGTCTACATGACCACGGCACAACCAACACCACAACCACTGCCATCACAGAAAATCTCCCTGAGCACAGAGCTTAGGGCAGCTTTCCTGGTACACAGTGGTCTATGAGTAATTGTACACGCTCACGCTGGGAAAAATTATTCATGAATTCCCTGGGGAACACAAATAGAAACTTGTACTTTCACTTCTCTTGAACTCTCCCATGTAGCTCTTAATCTATCTTATTTTGCTGAAGCCTGAAAAATGAACATAATGATACATGCGTGAATATAATATGACAGAAGATTCTCCCTATGATGTGCAAAGGAAATCACACTCCATCAGTTGGAACGCTTCCACTAGTAGTCTTATCGCAGGATCTATAGGAAGTGTTAGTTACAAAGCCACGCAATCGACCAGACCAGGCATTCTGACGAGAGTAAAATTTATTGGGAGCAGGAAGTGGGCTGTCTGTCTAGGAGAACAAAACAGCAGTGAACAAGGAAAAGCACAGGGCTTTTAAGGAGTGTTCGTGAAGTAGAACAGCAGAAGGAGAGCTAACCTTGGTGGGTTCTCCTGGTCTGTGGGACAATTTCTATATTAACAAAGGGGAGTTTCTGTGGTTGCTTGCCCAGATCAAAGTCAGGCAGACTTATTCTGCAGTCTTAGGGTTGGCTCTGTGTGGTGTCAAGGAGGAGAGAGAGTTTGAGATCTGGGAGCCTGAGAAGCCAAAAGGGAGAGTGTTTGGGCAGGCTTCCTTGGAAACTTTCAGTCCTGACCTATCAGGAAAGGGTTACAGTGGTTCACTGTGAAATGCTTCCCTGGAAAGAGGGTAAACTTGTGCACCTGCCCTCCACCCATTGTAATTACGACTTAAGGATATTAAGATACTAAATAAGACCTAAGTTTTGAATTTCATGCTTGCCTATCAAGCACAATGTCACGAGTGCAATTCACATACACACACACAAACACACACGCACAAGCGCACACACACACAGTGTGTATGTGTATATATTCACAAACATCCCTTTTCCTATATATGTTTCCTACTTGGCCTTTACAGTGGAATAGTACTGCATTATACACAGATACCACATGTGTTTTATCCAGTCATCTGTTGTTGGGTGTACAGGCTTCCTTGAGGATTTAGTTATGATGATTTGGGCTGCTAGACACTTGTATGTGTTATCACTGTAGTCTGGCATCTCTGGCTCTTTGATGAAGGTTCCTAGAAGAAGGGCAGATGGCTCATACAGAATTTCTAATGTTTTCTTTGAGAAATCCATGCAGACTTCCACTGGGGTTGCACTACTTTACATAGCTGCCGATAGTGTTTGAAGTCACTTTTACTTCTTGGCTGGATAAGCATTTGCTTCTTCCTGACTGCTAGGTGATTCCCCTTTTTCTGGAATAAGATGGAATCTTAACATTGCCATGATTTGCATTTCCCAGGGGCCAATGATGCTGAACAATTTTTTTTCAAGTAACTGTGGTCATTTGTCCTTCTTGCTCTCAGAATTGTCTGTTAATTTCAGTTGCACTTTCCTTAAATGCTTCTTTCATTCTAGATAGTTTATTGTTAACATATTCTAGATATTAGCCCTCAGCTTGAGGAATACCTGGCAAGCTACTCCTGCTATTCAAGCTGGTTGGCCATGCTGTAAGTGGGCTCTGAACTCTAGGACTTTATTTCTCTGCTGTGGAGAAACTTCAGTTCAATGCACTTCCATTTGTTCATTCTTACTGTTATTTCTCTTGCAATTGCTGTTCTATGTAAGAAACCCTGACTTCTTTTATTATATTTTCTTTCCCCTTCCTTACTTTCCCTGTCACCTTTCACTGTGTCCCTTCCAACTTGAACACCTTTTTCCTATTTCATAATACCTATATTAAATTTTGGTCATTTGCTCTCTCAGCAAAGCTTTGTAAATAAGAAGGTGAGCAGTGGTAGAAGGGAGAAAAGGTGAATGAGGGAAATAAAAATGAAAATGCATCATGTACAGGCACAAATTCAATATGATGAATGCTATTATTATTTATATTTAAACCATACCAGTAAACTTCACTAATGATAAAAACATAAATACAAAGGCTAAATGCTGCACAAAGAAGAAAAATAAATGAATGCTTTCCTAAACCTATGACGTCATTTCTTGCCTATTTATTTTCCAGTATGTTCAACGTGTCTCTTTTAATAGTTATATTTTGAGCACTTGTGTTTTAGTTAACTACAAGGTGAGACATATAGAGAACAACTTTTAATCTTCTGTAAACAGACATCTGGATTTCCCAGCACCACATATTGAATAGGTTATTTCAACTCCACTCTATGATTTTTTTATAAATATATATTGCTTCTCATGTCATATCAATTACTGCTATAGTGTCCCTCAAGTAAATATTTGTTTAAAAAAAGACTAATAAATGAAAATAGGAGAAAAGAAAGACAGTGTCATAGGACTGCCCTGCTAAAGTGCTGTGCATGGTTAGATTTCTATATTTCTGTGTAAAATATATAGAATTGTTTATCCCTATTTATTTTAAATATTTTTTTTCACATTCTGTAGGGATTTAAAGTTTAACATATCAATACTTGATGGAAAGTACCTGTTCAATGTTATGCCAAAGATTTTTGATATTTGGACAGATCATGAGGTCAAGGTCAACTGCCTATGTTATAGGATGATCATATCATTCTCTTCTGGAGTGTCAACAAGTTTGCAGACCAAAAAGTAGAGACAAAAAAGGGCTGCAAGGACAGCCAATATTTTGGCCCTCATATTTCAAGATCAGTAAGGACTCAGGACATAAGAGAACCTGTTTTGTAACATCATGTAACTCAGTTGTGTCCAAAATTTTCTGATCAAGGTGATTATAGAGCCACAGAGGAAAATGAGCTATGATGCCGAGTGTGTCTAAGGAGAGTCATATGGAGAGAAAGCCTTCTCCCAAGATTGTTGTTGTTAAACTAGTTTGCTTGCTGTTCCATGTAAATGTTAGGTTGGTTTCTCCTGTGATGTATGCTTGATTTTGTTGGTTCTGCCCATCCAAGATCGGGGCCCACTTCTTATGTTCTAATGTTCACTTCAATCTCATTTTTAAACTTTTGTAGTCTCCTTTGTAGAAAACTTCCAATTCTTTGGTTCACTTAAGTTTTTTAAACTTTATTTATTTATTCATTTGTTTATTTGGTACAGGGTCTCACCATGCAGCTAAGACTCTTAGTGATCCTCTTGTCTCAGCACCCCAGTACTGGGATCAAGGCCTTCTGCACCATGCCCTGTTTTAGGGCAGGCACAGTGCACTGAACTTGAGATCAAACAGATTTTTTTTTTTTTTTTTTTTTTTTTTTTGTGAAGCCAGGGATTGAACTTAGGCCCTTGCACTTACCAGGAGAATGCTTATTCCACTGAGCCACATCCCAGGCCCCTTGAACAGGGTGTTGACATGCAGGTGTTTAGACCACAGAGCTGTCTCTCCAGCCCCAGTTAATTTTTATATATTACATTTTTCTTGAAGTGATTATAAATGCTATTGCTTTTATAATTTCTTTCTCACATCATTAATTATTGGTGTACATAAATGCTATTGGGTTTTTTTTTAAGCCTTCCAATTATTTGATGTTTATTGTGACAAAGGTATAATTGTATTATTTTTTTCTTTTTTTCTTTTCTTTTCTTTTTTTATTTTTGTTTTATTGAAGTACAAATATCAATGAGAAAGTTTTAAGATACCTTGACAAGATGGATTTGATAAATTAATACATTGCAAACTGTTTTTAAAATGTTTCGGTATCATAGAAGGTGCATACATGATATTATACTTACAGACATTATTATAGCGTATGACTCTTATCAGTAAAGAAAGAGAGTGTAGCTGTTTGCATAAGAAACATAAAGTACATGTGTTGGTATATAAGTCTTGCTCTATCTAGGTCTTAACCATCCAGCAGAAAAGTATAAAAATGAAGTATACATTGCGGGGGCCATAATATTAAGCTGAGCTGTAAATGGCTATGGTTGACGACTTCTTCGAATAACTCACTATTGTTGTGGAATGCTGGACTGTGTTGGATTGTGTCCTCGAGTTCAAGCACCTAAGTTCTTTGAATGACAATGGAGTGCCCATCTCTGACAGGTGCAGACAAAGGAAGGGGTGTAGAATGGAAGAATCATGATGTGTGTGTATGGACAGTACAGTTGCGATAGATAACGCCATGCTTCTACATAATCCTATGAGAGGCAAGATTGCACTAATGGTGGTTGGACAGGATATTATGTCAACTTCTAGTACTATGGACAACCACTAGGAAAATAACAAGTTAGTATTAATTATTGAATCTTTGACGTAATTCAGGTGTATTAGTTTTTTCTATGGAACGGTTTATTTGGGTCAGCCTGGATATTAACATAATATGTGTCTTTCTTGACAAAGGAATCATGTAAATCTTAACATGTTTAAGCACACTCATGACATTCCTATGCAAAAAAAGTCATTCAAAACATTCGCAGCTATATTACATAAAGAAAAACAACTCTGTAAATGGATGGCATTTCGAGGTTTTCAGAAATTTTCATTCTCATTTTGGAGAGAAACATATTTTTGACACCCCCAAAAAATCTTGGGACATAAAAATAATTCAAATAAAAAATGTACAAGAGACTTGAGAAATCAAGGCAAGATTTAGAGCATATACATCAAGCAAAGAAAGGAGAGTACAGAAGTCTACAACAATGCATGATTCAGTAAAATCTTTGCATATTTTAAATTCCCTTGAATTTTAATTGGATACCCAGGTAGAAGTTTCCATAAGTTGTGCCTTATGATGACCCTATGGAGAACATTTCCTGTTTGTACCATTAAGTTCCCTTGCAAAGAGAATATTTTGTTAGCTTAATTTTATTTTATTGTGAAAAATAAAAACAAAAGCAAGTACAATAATCAGAAACAAAGAGAAACAGGGTGACATGTAGGCATGATAGCCCCGGAGCCTCCATTGTCTTATGGAAATAAGTTTCTCTTCCTGCAAAGCTGCCACGTCATGACCTCCTGCCGCATACTGCCCTAGTGGATCACATGAGTGCCTCTAGCCTATAAGATTGCCTCAGTATGCCCGCCTCATCGGTGACGCTGACTTCCTCTCCCCCTGCTATAGAAGCCCTGTCACTTCCTTGAATAAATGAGACTTGATCAGAATCCTGTCTTGTCTCCATTTCTCAGGTCTCCTGTCCTTTGTCCCCTCCTTCATTCCCTGCTCTTCTCCCAGGTGACCCTTGTTGACTGACCCGACCCGCTGAACGGGAAAAGTGGTTTTCCAACATGTGGGGCTCCTGGTACGAGGATTCAGCGATGGAACCGACCGAGTGAGCACGCAAGAGTGAAAGTAAAAGAGGCCCAGGTGGTAGTTGCCTGCTGCGATGTCTGAACCTCAGTAAGTGGACAGAACCCTTGTTTCCCCTCCCTCAGACAATGGGACAGGAATTACGAACAAGAGATTTTTGTCGACAGTTTAAGAAAAGCATTAAAGGTGCGAGGAGTAAAGGTTGAAGCAAAACAACTGTGAATATTTTCAGTTTATACATAAAGTGTGCCCTTGGCTCCCGTTGGAGGGAACGATCGACTCAGAAAGATGGCAGCGGGTGGGAGACGCCCTACAAAATTACTAGAGGGTCTTCGGACTAGAAAAGGTTCCTGTAACTGCCTTTTCCTATTGGAATCTTATTAATGAGATTCTGCAGCAAAGGCACTGGGATCCCCTGATAAAGCAGGTTGTTTATACACCGGTTCCCTCCCAGGTGGATTCTGACTCTCTCTCCTCTGAGGAGGAGGACTCGGGGGAGCCGACTACTCTTGCTCCTCCTGACAAAGAGGCTGTGACTTCCCAGTCGCTCACTGTCCCTGAGGTTCCCAGCGTGTACCCTGATTTGTCTGCCCTTCAGAATGTGACATTCAATAATGGCGGCTCTGAGGAGGAAGCTCTAGATTGGAAAACCCTGGGCGATGAGGCCGCTAAATACCGCCCACTATCACCACAGATTCCACCCTTTCAGACTTAAAGGAAAAAGGGGCATCTTCTAAGGTGATTAAGGGGTTAAAAAATAAAGTCAGAGACCTCTGGAAACAGATTCAATTGGAGAAACGGTGTTTTGACCTTGCCCAAGAGCTTGCGGTAACTCGCAGTAAGAGGGCAGATCCACGAGGCATCTGCCATTTTACTTCCCCCTTCTTCTCGGCCAAATCCTAAGAACCAGATGGCCATGGACTGGGCGTTTCCTGTAACCAAAGCGAAGGGCAGGAAACAAAGGGGAACAGCCTCAGACTATCAGAACGCACACACCTTTTGATCTAAAACTGCTAAAAGAGTTAAAGGCTGCTGTCACACAGTATGGCATGACGGCCTCTTAAACACTCACTGTACTGGATTCCATGACCCAAGGATGGCTCACCCCTAAAGACTGGCACACGTTAGCCAAGGCCACTTTATCTGGTGGAGATTATTTGCTCTGGAAGTGGGAATACCCTGAGAATTGTGATTCCATAGCAAAGAGAAATGCAGAGGCTGGAAACGGCAGGACTTATGACATGCTGGCCGGCTAGGGGATTTTTCTACCACTGAGGCCCAATCCTGATGCAGGACTGTTTGCTCAGGTTCAGTTAGTCGCAGCTGGATCATGGAAGAGATTACCTTCCCGTGGGGAAGCTACTGCTTCACTGACCAATATTAAACTAGGTCTAGAGGAGCCCTTTTCGGATTTCACACATTGGCTGCTTCAGGCAGCTGAAAGATTGTTGGGTAATGTGGAATCCAATTCTGACTTAATTAAACAACTGGCCTTTGAGAACGTGAATATCGCGGGCCAGGCCGCAATACGCCCCCACAAAAAGGGGTCTGACCTCTCCGGCTATATCCGCCTTTGTGAAGAAAGAGGACCAGCCTATCAACAGGGTCTTGCCATGGCTGCGGTGCAGCAAGGATCTACTGTCAGGCAATTTCTCTCTCAGAGGGAGAAGAACAAAATGTTTTAACTGTGGAAAAATTGGGCACATGGCTAAAGATTGTAGGGGAAAGGAGCAGCAGCAAGAAGGATCCAAACAACTGGGGCCTTGCCCACGTTGCAAGCGGGGTAACCATTGGGCAAGTGAATGCAAGTCAAAAAGGGATAAAGGTGGAAATATTCTTCCCCCGAGCCAGGGAAATGTGAAGAGGGGCCAGCCCCAGGCCTCTGTATCCAGACAAAATCATGGGGCAATCAGCTTTGTTCCTACCAACAATCCATTTCAGACCTCATCAGAGCCACTCCCAGGAGTGCAGGATTGGACCTCAGTGCCACCACCCAAACAGTATTGACCCCCGAGGATGGAATTCAGGCCCACCCCATGGGTGTTTTTGGCCCATTGCCTAAAAATACCTTTGGCCTCTTGATTGGATGTGGTACTGTGGCACTTCAGGGCCTTCAAGTAATTCTGGGAGTGATTTATAATGATTATTTGGGTGAGATTAAGATCATGGTTTCGTCTTTGTCAGGTGTGGCTAGCTTCTCTGCCGGCCAAAGGATCGCCCAGATGCTTCTGCCACTAGCTACTAATACAAATCCTGTTACTGCTCAGTCAAGGGGAAGTCAGGGTTTTGGGTCCTCAAATATCTTTTGAGCTCAGACGATTTCACTGCAAAAACCCCTAATGACCTTCTACTTGGATGGCAAGCAATTCTCTGGCCTAACAGATACAGGTGCTGATGTCACTATCATTAGGGCAGAGTACTGGCCAGGGGCATGGCCTCTGCATGACACACTGACTCACCTCCAGGGGATAGGCCAAAGCTCAAATCCCAAAAGAAGTGCAAAAATCCTAACATGGAAAGATCAAGAAGGCAACCAGGGCACCATACAGCCCTATGTTATAACTAGACTGCCAGTCAACCTTTGGGGCAGAGATCTCCTCTCTCAGGTAGGAATGATGATAGATAGGCCTAACTCTGTTATCACTGCACAAATGCTGAACAAGGGATATTTGCCAGGCCAGAGGATTAGGAAAGACCAATTCGGGAATCACAGTACCAATACAAGTCACACCAAAAAATGACAAGGTGGGCCTGGGTTCTTTTTAGCAGGGGCTGTTGACCTTCCTGTGGCTCATGCAGATGAAATCGCCTGGCTTTCAGATGATCCTGTGTGGGTCGATCAATGGCCCCTTACAACTGAAAAATGGATGGCCGCTCAGCAGCTGGTGCAGGAACAGCTCCACAGCAACGCTGCTCATGTTGTTTCCAGTAATTCCCCTTGGAATACACCTGTCTTTGTGATTAGAAAAAGGTCAGGCAGATGGCGACTTGTGCAGGACCTTAGGGCAGTAAACAAAACTATGGTAGTGATGGGGGCCCTGCAACCAGGCCTCCCTTTGCCTGTGGCCATACCTCTTAATTACTTTAAAGTGGTTATTGACCTAAAAGATTGCTTTTTCAACATTCCTCTCCATCCAGAGGATCAGAAACGTTTTACCTTTAGCTTACCCATTGCCAATTTCAAGGCTCCCATGCAGAGATTCCAATGGCGCATTTTGCCTCAAGGAATGGCAAATAGTCCCATCTTGTGCCAGCCCTTTGAGGCCTCGATCATACAGAATGTGAGAGACCATTGGCCAGAGATGTATGTCGTCCATTATATAGACGACATATTGATAGCTGGGAAGCATCGAACTGCTACCCTACAATGTTATCAAGAGCTACAACAAACTTTAAGCAATAGAGGGCTACAAATTGCCCCCGGCAAGGTTCAACTCACAGACCCCTACACTTATCTAGGCTTTCAGATGAAGGGGTCCCAGATCTTTTCACAAAGACTACAGCTAAGGTTAGATAAATTGACTAGTTTAAATGATTTTCAAAGACTTTTGGGAGATATTAACTGGCTCATGCCCTATTTAAAACTTCCCAAAGGAGAAATAAAGCCCTTATATGACATCCTACAAGGTGATGCCAACCCAACGTCCCCCTGTAAACTTTCCCCAGAGGGCAGGCAGGCTTTAAGCCTCCTTGTAAACGCCATCCAAGAACAAGCACCTTTATAAATTACAGAAAGTCCTTGGGATTCCTGGTTCTCAGAACGAAGTCTTCCCCCTACTGCTGTTTTCTGGCAAACTGCCCCTCTGATGTGGATACCATTGTGGACCACACCAAAAAGGGTCCTTGAACCTTATTATCAGACTGTCTCCGATCTTGTAATTTTAGGTAGAAAGCAGGGAAGGTGTTACTTTGGTAAGGAACCTGATTTTATCATCCAGCCTTTCTCTAGAGAGGAAGTTGATTGGCTGTGACAAGCAAAGCAATGTTGGCCTTTTCCTTGGCCTCCTGTGCGGGAATCATTGATGATCATCATCCCCCTGATGAACTTATTGACTTTGCAAATCTTTTAAATTTCAAACAGTTGGTTTCAAGAGACTGGGCGCTGTCAGGGGAAAGGGCACAAATTGAGATGGGGGGCCAATGCTCAGGTCCTAGGCTGACCCAGATAGACATCTGCAAGATAGGTTCAGCTGCAGAGGCCACAGCTGCAGGGCCCTAGCTAAGGCCTTTAAAGCTTTAGGGAATGTGAGCTCAAGAAAACCTTTTTAAGTGCTAAGAACCTAAGCTGATCCTAGCTGCTGGACCAGCACACCTGTGGAGTAAAATCAACCAAAGATAGCCCTAGGGCTAAAGTTCTCCAGGTTTTGTTTGGTGTAATCAACCCTTTTATACAGGAAAATCAAAGTTATAATTCTGTCCACCCAAATCATTGCTTAAACCACACCAGATTCTTATGTTGCACAAGTGATCATCTTTGCTGAAAGTTTTGAAATTGTTAAAACTAAATAGTTGGTTAGAAAATAAAAATTGCTTAAAAGAAAAGCATTTTAATGGCTTTTCAAATGCAAATGCGGGTGGCCTCTAGGTGGGGCAGCTCCAAAGGTGTAAGGCCTTTGCCCCAAGGTATTTTAAAAGATTACTTAAATTCTTTAAATTCCTAGTTAAGTTTGATTGCTTCTTTTGCTGTCCTAAATTAAAATATTAAAAATAAGGCTTTGATATTTTACAAACAAATGTAAAACTTTAAAATAATGTGTAAAAGCTTGGGGTTTAAACAGTCACTTGATTTTGGCACACCATTTAAATAATAAAAGGCCTAGTGGTGGCCTCCAAAGGCCACTGTATGATCAATATTCTGTTAAAGCAAAGGGGAGTCAATCCTGCCAATTTCACTTGTCAGTATCTACTATTAAATTTTTATGCTTTTATAGCAATAGAATGACAAACTAGGTAAGAAGAAAAAGGCTAAGAAGGGTCCTCTGGAGAGAGCTCCATACCTCACAATGGGAGGGACTCAGTCCACAACTAACCTGGGGCAAAGGGTGTGCTTGTGTTTTTCCAGAGAATGCTAACCAACCTAATTGAATACCAGAGTGTACTGTCAGGCTGTACCCTGGAGCCAGACCTAAAGAAGTTAACAGCAACCAGGCTAGATTCAGCCTGGGGCCTCTTCAAGGAACTGACCAAATGGAAATATGAGGTCTAAATAGGTGACAAAATATGTAAAAATAAATTTTTTCAGTGTTGTCAAAAAATACAAAATATACACATCAATTATAGATGAAAGATTTCACTCCTTTTAAGCTCTTCTAATAAGAGATCTCTAATAATTGATGAATAACAAAATCTGAGTAGCCTACTCATAAAATTTCTAAAGCTTGTAATACAATTGCTATAATTTAATTTTGTCAAATATCTGAGTACACTCTTGATTTTTTTTTTTTAAGGGGTTTATGTGTCTGTATGTTTATGTGTCTGTGTTTTCCTATGAACAGCTGTTCCTTTTCTCTTTTTTTTTTTATTTGTTCCAAGTATAATTTGAGACATAGACTTGAAAGCATGCTTTTTCCTAAATTAACAGTCTTAAAGTGATATTAAAATTGTTCCTATACATCATAAGTTTTAAGCTAATTAAACAAAAATTCTTTAGAGTGAGAAAAAAAAGAAAAAATTCTTAAGAGAGGAGTCCAATTAATGAATAAGAGGTGTGGCCAACCTTTTTCTTTATTAATGAGGAGCTCCCAATAATCTCAGTAGTCTCTTAGGAGACACTTTGCATAAGTAGAGATGATTGGTTAAAAGTGTTATACAAAACAAAATATTTAAGTATATCAAAATGTCATCAAGATTGTCTTACTACAATGTTCTATATGGTTTTGATTTCTAAATGTCTATAAAAATGTGTAACTTGTCTGTTAGCATTCTATAGAGACATATCAATGAGTAATTATAAAATGAGCTAATAAAAGGTTAAAAAATGCCTTTAATACAAAAAAAGGTTGAATGGTCCCCCACAAGAGGGTCACCTAGAAATATTTTATCTCATTCTTTATTCATCCTCAATTTTTAAAATTTGGAGGCCCATGGACAGTCAGCAGCCATCACAAAGCTGGCCTTGATTTGGCTAAAGATCGTTGGCTGTGCATGACCTTAGGCACCCTCATGTCCCTCACTGTTCCCTCAAGTTCTGCCCCACGTAGCATTGCAGATCTCAAAAACCAGAAGGGTAGTGCTGGACTCTCCTTTAGGTTCAGCCTGTGGCTTTCGGAAACTCCTTCTGTATTCAGGGGAACACCCACAAGGATAGTTTCTCTGTTGATGTTAGATTTGTCACTTTTACCAACTGTAGTCAGATGTCCAATCACAGTGACTCTATTTGCCCCAAGAAGGACACGTGTTTATATGTGGGGGAAGTTTAGCCTTCACATTTTTACCTGCCAACTGGACAGGGCTATGCATCATGGCTACCCTATTACCTGACATAGATGTCATTCCTGGAGAAGAGCCCGTGCCAATGACTAGTTTTGATTATGCTACAGGCCACACTAAGAGAGCAGTCCAGCTCATCCCTTTAGTAATAGGACTAGGAATCACAGTGGCTGTGGGAACAGGTACAGGTAGCAGTGCACTCCTATACCAAACTATCCAATCAGCTGATTAGCGATGTTCAGTCTTTTTCTCCTTCCATCCAGGACCTACAAGACCAAGTTCACTCATTGGCAGAGGACTCAGCTTTAATGAAACCTATTCAGGTCCATTACCATAGGCTTGAAATGGCTGTTAGGGAGTGCTCTACTGGAGTCCACCCGGCTTATGATGATCTGGGTTTGGAAACCTAGTTCTCCTGCCCTTGGTGAGATGTTCAGGCTAGCCAGAGATGGGTAAAGAAAGGCATGTACGAGACACCGACCGCCACCTAAGACAGGAGCTGGGCCATTTGCTGCCCTGCCTTCCCATGACAGGTAAGGTTTGAGTCGGATCCGTATAGAAAACGCCTCAACCTAAGACAGGCACTGCACCCTCAAGGGAATCAGCCATCTACAGAAGCCATACATATATATATATATATATATATAAAAGTAAAGGGGGACCTGTGGGAGGCATGATAGCCCCGGAGCCTCCATTGTCTTATGGAAATAGGTTTCTCTTCCTGCAAAGCTGCCACATCATGACATCCTGCCCCATATTCCCCCAGTGGATCACATGAGTGCCTCTAACCTATAAGATTGCCTTAGTATGCCTGCATCATCGGTGATGCTGACTTCCTCTCCCCCTGCTATAAAAACCATGTCACTTCCTTGAGTAAACGAGACTTGATCAGAATCCTGTCTTGTCTCCATTTCTCGCATCTCCTGTCTTTTGTCTCCTCCTTCATTCCCTGCTCCTCTCCCAGGTGACCTTCATTGACTGACCCGCTGGATGGGACAGTGTCATAAAACAGTGCATATGTTACAGATTTTCAGAACAAGAAGAGCTGATTAACAATGGTTGATATATTAACTATTTTTTAGAATCAAATCTGTTACTCAAATTGTGCCACTGTGGTATTCTGTAGCAATGCCGATGTTGGTGATTAATTCTGTTTTTATTTGGTGGAATTCTTTGGGTCTTCTATGTAGAGTGTGTCATGTGAAAATAATGATGACTTGAATTCCACCTGTCTTTGTGTGTATGCATTTTATTTCCCTAACCTGCTTGCTATGGCTAATATTTTGAGTACCATGATGATGAGAAATGGTCATAGTGGTTTTCCTTGAGTTGTTCCTGAGTTTCGCTTTAAGTCAAAAATCTTTGAGTTTATCCCCATTTAGTATAATATAGATTGTTGATTATTCATAAGTAGATTTTATAAAATTAAAGTGTGATCTTCTTATGCCTAATTTTCTCAAGTTTTTTTTTTTTTCTTTTAATACTTTTCAATTTTTTAGTCCTGGGTATAGAACTCAGCTTGCCTCATAGGCACTTATGCTTCTGAGCTATCCCAGCAGCCCTTCTTTTATGGTACACATTTTGAAGGAGTGTTGAATTGTGTGAAAGACCTTTTCAGTATCTATTAAATGAGTATGTATATTTGAAGTTGTTTCTCTCCATCTGACTTATTACATACATTGACCTGTGTATGTTGAATCTTTTGTGAATCACTGGGAATAGAAAGATAAGTAGATAGATGATAGATAGATAGATAGATAGATAGATAGATAGATAGATAGATAGATCTTTTTCATGTTTTTATTGAAAAACAACTATCAAGGAGACAT
>PVKA01027191.1:0-30817 GCA_004027165.1 Ctenomys sociabilis
ACAGAGAACAAAAGCTGGTACGACAAATAAAGGATAGATTACAAGGAGGTGTTACACACTTCTTATTAAAAACTGTGCTAGCCCAGAGGAAAATGCTAGATGCTATGTCTAATGTTCTAAAAGTAAAATACTGGGAACCTAAAAGTTTATATATAATGAAAATACCTTTTATAAATGAAAGAAAAATTGCAGCATTTTAAGCTAGCAAAAATTCATAGCTGGCAAAATTCCACTTCAAGGAATGTCTTTTTCTAATTAATCTTCCAGAAGACCTAGGCAGAAGAATAATCTACACAAAGATATAAATATTCCTAAAAATGGTTATCATAAATATAAATGTGAAAGATCTTTTATAAAATTCTATTTATTTGTAAGACATTTTATTGCCTAATGTGTAAGAGGAATGTAATTTGAATATATAACTATGAAAAAATATCCTAGATGACAATAACATAAAAACTAGGAAGGAGGAGTCTATTATAATTTCTAAGATTCTTTTATACTACATAGAAAACTATATGATATTATTTGAAAGGTTTTGATAAAGTATTACAGAATGCATTTTATTACGACTAAATGTATGTATTATAAACTGTAGCTTAATTATAAAATGCTTAAAGAGGTATAAAGAAGGGCACAGTAGTAGAAGTTAAGTGGAAATTCAAAATTAATCTGAACGCTTTCAACAATAGAAATGGAAAAAACATTAATTAAAAGTAACAGGAAATAGGTGGAAGAGATTGTTTATCAAGATCCACGACTGGATCAATATCTCAAAATTATTCAATATAATTCACTATATCAATGGAGAAAAGAATTTAATCATCTTAATAGAAGAAACAGCTGTAAACATTCAGCAAAATTTGGCTCAGTGGATTAAAGCATCTGCAAGCCAGTGCTGGAGCTGAGGGTTCTGTCCTCAGCCTGCCGTGCCAGCTCCGTCCCCCAGGGCACGCTGAGAGGGAGCCGGAGACTGGTGTGGTGAGGCATGCCTGTCACCCCAGCTCTTGGGAGGCTGCAAACAGGTGCATCCCAAGTCCAGTCTAGGAGTGAGACCCTGAAAACCCTGTAGACCCTTCCCTAAAATGCAGAAACAGAAAACAAAAAGAAAAACAAAGCCTCTCAGTAACATGGAAAATAATTTGCTCAATTTGATAAATGTATATGCCAAAAATGTAAGTCATATTATCTGGAAAAGACCAAATGTGGAACATGAAAATCTGTTCTTATCACTTTTAGTATTATATAAAAATGCTAGCCAATGCAATTCGACCAGAAAAACATGGAACATAAAAAATTAAATTCAGTTGGTTATATGCTAAATGACATTGTATGATACAATCTTAAATAATTTACATTAAAAACACAATTTAGTAATTGGGAACATAGGGACAGGGCTTATATTCCAAATAGTCTTTTTTTTTTCTTTGAACTATAATTAGAAACTGAAACAGAAGTAAAGAAACATTTGAAAGCCATCAAAGAACATGAAATACTTACGAATAAATTAATAAAAGGTTTGTATGACCTATTTGCCAAAAGCTAAGGATACTGATTGAAAGATCTTAAAAAGAACTAAATAAGCAGCAAGTCAAAGAAATCACAAAGGACAACCTATGCATATTGTCACTGGAAAATCTGAAAAATGAAGCTAAGGTTAGCTTAGATGGAAAGTGGATCAATTGTTGCTTAGGAACAGAGATGAAGATTGGGGCAGATTATCACCAGATATGAGTCATGAAAGTGTTATCTTCATTGTGACGCTGTCTCATGAGTGTGTAAAGATTAAAAATAAATTTATTTTCTTTTAAAAATATAAAAGGCTTTTTCTTACACTTTGCTCCTCAATAATATAACAAAAAATGAAAATGTGTTGTTATACACGTGAATTTCTTAAAAAAAAAAACAAAACACTTTACTGATCATTTCTTAGCCAGGAAATCTTGTTAAGTGTTATATTTGTTAATGGATTTTGAAATGTAAACTCAAGGAAACAAGTATCTTGCCTAAGCCTTCAAATTCACACGCACAATTTTGATTCTGTTCTATGCAAGATGTGAAAATCAGATCACGACAAATCAGAAGTAATTAAATGAGGAGAAAAGGACAATTAAAAAGCCTGATTAGAGAAAAGGTCATCAGTATTCAGGGTATCATTTTGCTGATGCTAACTTCAAACTATAAAGTTGCCAGGAATCTTTGCTCAGTTATGATTGTTGTAGAATGGGAGCTAAGCAACTTAATGTCTTCTCTTTGATTTTATTTATTCGGCAGCGTGGGTCTCTGCCTGGAGTGATGGTGCTTAATCGCAGCAATCCAACAGCATGGACTGTGAAATGTGAAGGTAGAAAATGCAGACGTAGAATCACAGCGTGCTCAAGTCAGCAACATTTGCATCATTTTGAGATTTCTAGATTTAAAAAAAAAAAAATGCGGAGCCAGGGAGATGGCTCAGTGGAATAAGCGCTTCCCTGGAAAGCGCAAGGCCTGAGTTCAATCCCCGGTTCTGGGGGAGGAAAAAAAAAAAACTGCATTGGAAATAATGATGTTCCATTGTTCTTGCAAAAAGAAAGGTCCTAAATCAAGTGGAATGTGATTTTTGTACAAAGATAGTGTCCATAGCCAGCTGTGGTGGCACATATCTGCAATCCCAGCACCCCAGAGGCTGAGGCAGGAGGATCACTGTGAGTATGAGACCAGCCATGGCTACAAAGTGCACTCAAGGCCAGCCTAAACTGCATAGCAAGACCCTGTCTCAAAAAAGACAAAAAAAAAAAAAAAAAAAAGACTGAAAAAAAGAAGAAGAAATAAAGAGTGCATGATGAAGTCTTTTCTCAGTGTATGTTCCGCGGCCAAAAGATTCTAGAATAAAACTTTGACTTTTATCTGAAGAAGCACATGACTGTTCAACTTTTGAGTTAAAAAGTTAGGCTATAAAAATGATACCATTTTAATGTTCACAGATTTGTAACGTTGGGAAGATTTGATAAAGGTAGCTGACCGGTAGCGTTTTCCTAGCGTGTGTGAGTGCCAGAGTTTGAGTTCCAGAACTCAAAAAAAAAAAAAAAGCAATAACTATTTAGAAAAGGGTGATTATTCTTTTTATTTCTTTATTTATGTTGGTGCTGGGTCTCATTACACAGCTCAGCCTTGTAGTGATCCTCCTGTTTTCAGCCTCTCCAGCACTGGCATTACAAGTGCTCTCCACCATGCCCAGACTCAATTGCTGACTGACTGAGCCTCTAGGAGGGGCTGTTGCAACCTGTGGTACCAGGAATCAGTCCCCAGCCTCTGAGCTTGCCTAAGCAGGCACTTAATTCACGGAGCTATGTCACCAGTCCTAGGGTGAGAAATGTTTAATTGGACGTACTTATTCACTGTAACTTTTATTTAATTATTTCCTTGCAATATTTATGATTTGCAGTTAGTAAAACAGAATTCATTATCTTCCCACTTCGCTCCTCTATCTCTCCCCTCTTCCTCTTCCTTTTCCCACATTCCATCATTTCTGTGCTCCGTTCTTCATATTCTTCTCTTAATAAAACTCATGCATGTCTTCAGGAAGCTTGGTTATAGGAGCCAAGAGGCCAATGTGTATCATAATTCATGCGCTCATATCTAATTCTGGTATCAGAATAAGAGAAAATGGTGTTGTATTCAAAAGTTGTTGTTACTCATTTTTACTTTATTTTTTATTTTATTTAGCGCAGGGTCTACAGGGTCTCACTACACAGATCAGACTCATAGTTATCCTCCTGTTTTCAGCCTCCCGAGCGCTGGGATTACAGGTGCACACCACCATGCTGAGTCTCAATCTCTGTCTCAGTGTGCCCTGGGGGTGAGGCTGGCATGGCATGCTGAGGATCAAACCCTGGCCATTGAGCTCTGCCTAAGCAGGTGCTTTAATCCACTGAGCTATCAGGCTGGCCCTTTCTCACAGGTTTAGTATACTGCCTTTCTTCATTCCTTTACTATATTCAAACAGCTTCAGACTTCTCTAAAAACCTAAAGAGTCATGACTTCTAGTTCAATTTTAACATCTAAATATGGTTGCCATATGTAGTGAACAAAAATGCAGAGATGCACGGCTATATTTTAAGTTTAGTTGAAAAATAAAATCATTTTTTTAAAATATTTGTAACCCCGTGAAATACTTGGGATGGAAATACTTAGTGATGGAAAGTGGATCAATTGTTGCTTAGGAACAGGGATGAAGATTGGGGTGGATTACCACCGGACATGAGTCATGAAAATGTTATCTTAATTGTGATGAAAGTGTTTTCTTAATTTTCCCAGCTCCCATGCCTCACTCTACTGCCATCTCACCACAAATCTGGAGATAGCAGCTCTGTGAAGATAATTAAATTGCTGCAAAGCAAGTACCCTAAACTAACTAGCAAAGGGAGTCTCCTCTCTTTGTTCTAAGCATTAAGTGGGAAGACACTAAAGGAAGCAACCGGAGACTCACGTTTGTCTTTGGTTTCCACCCGTACCTGAATCCCAAGCACTAGCCTCCTCTGGTATTACCAGAGCCACTCTGGCCACCATAAGGACAGTGAAGTGCTCACAGATGACAGTTACTCAAAGTTATCATCTACTTGATTCAGTCTATTTGAAACTTCATTAGCAGCTTGGGCTTCTCCTCCCCTATAATTTAGAAGGCAGAACAGAGAGGCAATTTGCCCTTAAAACAATGCGGTTGTGAGCTCTCTGAGCTGTTGTCAGTCAGACTTCCAATTCACAGAAAGTAACTCCTTTTGATGTGTGCCAGAGATCTGCACCCCTACATGAGTGAAAGAACATTAGCATCGCTTGTGCTTAACTGTGGATCACTAAGTGGAAAGGGGATTATAATGGAAGGGAGAGAGGAGAACAGCTAATTGCAAAGCAGAAGATATGGATCTTGTTCTCTTCTTTTAATCTTGCTCCCACTAATGACATAGCCTTAGATAAGTCGCTTGCTGTCTTTGAACCACACTACCCTCTTCTGTGGAACACTGAGGGTTGACTAGATAATTGTACAGGGCTTTTTGCAGCTAGAGGTCTATGGAATTTTATATTAGCTTTTGGTTTCCCTGGGGATTCTTGTGTTTTGTCCAATTCTTCCAGTGTTGCTACTGCTTGAGCAGTAGTCATAAATCACAAGGCTCACTGGCTCTCTAACAACTCTTTTAAGAAATCTTTATGAAACAAACCAACCTAAGAAATAGCAAGGGCTACTGCCTTAAAGCGCCTCTGGGAAGAAAGGCAAGGCCATATAATTCCTACAATACAAAAACAAAAAGAAGAGCGTGGAGGTATAAGGAAGAAAGGAGAAATTTATGCTAGCGAAGTAGGCAGATATCAGACAAAAATGATGAATGGAAGAAAATTAGAGGGAAGTGCAGTGCTAGGGAAGTACTCGAGCGAGATACTATTATTTTCCAGGGGTGTCAAAGACAGGACACTGGAAAAGTGTGGGAAAGATCAAAGGAAAGAACAAGTCAGTGAGCAAATATAGAATAATATTTGTTCTTCTGGCAAAGAGATAGGGTACAAACTAGCCATAGGTATTCTCGAGTAATAAAGAAAGGACAGACAGTCCCATAGGCAACCATCGATTTCTATCTGTGGATTGTTGGATGATAGGACAGGAAAAGTCAGAAAGGTAAGATGATGTTTGGGGTGGAGCAAGCAGGCATTGGCTGTGACAATGCCAGGAAGAAATCCTTCTCATGGGAGTGGTGATGCTCAGCAAATGATGAAAACGATCAGCGATATATATGTCTGCCTTCCTTGGGAAGATGGAGCAGTAGCAACGTACTCGGGAACTTTGGCAAGAGTTAGAGAGAGCTCTACACGCCGAGCCCTTGAAAGGCAGATCTTTCACCGAGGTATTTTTATACTTTTTATTAACAGAACAGAAAGAATCTTCAGGTTGACAGACACGGGTTCTATCTCATGTTTTATTTTTCTTATCCACTGGACAGCTGATGGTAGCTTTCTAGAGAAGAATGTTTACTTTGTGGAGCAGAGGCAGTTGTATCATAAGTGTCTATCCCTTCTTGAGATAAATGCAAGAATCCCATGGTCTTGAAAAGGTTGCAGCTCATGTTTCTCTTCTCTCTTTCCATCCAGAAAAAATATTTGAAAATTAAATATATATATATATATATATATATATTCAATTTATGTATATATATACATATAGACATATATAATATATGGAAATATACATATAAATATATACACATATACAATATATATCTATACATATATAAATATATATACATATATATATGTATTTCTTGTATGTGAAGAAATACATATCCCATATACTTATCCCACCACAAGGAGATTAACACGCCTCTCTGGTGTTTGACAGTTGATACCAAATGTTAAAATACTGTTAGCGGATATGTGTACACAAAGCCTGAGGATACAAAATAGAAGCTTTAGAGATCCAGGTTATGGGGGGGTAGTGATGTATGTAGCAGCAAGAGTGAAGGTTCTTGTTTTCTAGATATAACTATCTCCTAGGCCAGAAAAGTCTCTAAATCTTTCAGGGCTATCCTGGCTTCATAGCTCATCAGGTGTTTAGACATCGTGTCCCCTCAGCAGAGTCAGCCCACTTTTCGGAGACCCGGTGCTGGGCTGGAGAAAGGCTGCATCGATGTCACAGCCAGTCTTCCGGAGTCCATAATGCAAGTGTATCTGCGCTTGATTATCACTTATAACTGTCCCATTTAGCTTTCAAAGTTGACAGCTGGACAATCTGACATAGAAAGCCAAGCTGTCAATGCTGAATTCTTCCTCCCTGCGAGTTCCGTATTGAAAACTTTCAAGGAAACAAAGCTGAAAAGAACTTCTCAGAGAAGGATATTGATCAAAGATAATTAATAGCAAAATGGGCAAAAGTGAAGAACGTGAATAGAAAGGATGTCAAATAAGGGAAAAGAAAATATGCCAGAAAAGAATCATGTCTTAGAGCTGGAAAGATCAGTAAAGAAATTTCATTTAGGTCTACTAGCAAACACTTAATAACATATTGTCATTTTTATCAATCAAATGAATAAAAACTGGAGACAACAGATTGGGGAGGATGAGAAAAATATTTTTTTTCCCTTCTTTGGTGAATTTCTGAAGGAAACTTTTAGAATTTTATCTATAATTTAAGTACACATACATTTGTCACTTTTTTTTTTTTGCATTATCAGGGATCAAACTCAGGGCTTGCACTTGCCAGGCATGTGCTTATGCCGCCAAGTTGTATCCCTAGCCTTGCCACAATTTTTTCTTGGTAAATTTCTTGCACATGTATGATATCTGTTATAAATAAAGTAGGAAAATTCATCATTTCTATCTTTGTCTTACAAAATATGAGAATTAATGCAAAATATCTATTTCTTTTTTATCTACTATGTTACCACAGAATCCTACACAAATGTTTAAAAGAATGAAAAGCTCGGTAGGTTCACTTTGGTCACTGGGAAAGAGTTCACATATACAAATCATTGGAAACAAGGTGCATGGGAAATATTTAAATATTAATTCAGACTAATGGTTACTTAATTTAGATTAATACATAGGCTATGAAATGTGTGTGTGCATGCATGTGTACATGTGTGTGTGTGTGTGTGTGTGTGTGTGTGTGTGCATATGTGTGTACAAGGATGCATCCCGGCAAAGGAGGACAAGAGACAGCACAAGAAAATAAAATGCGAAAAACAGACCAGAAAGTTTTCTGGTGATCCTGTACACATGCTATTGGATGCATTAGAAACTGAGTCTGAACATTAGCAAGTGCCTAGAAGTCGGTGCTTTCGTCAAAGGACTTAAAGGAATTAATGGCTTTCTATTGCATCTTCATTCTTCTCTGTGAAGTTTGGAAGTATAAGGGCAAGTAGGAAATTTAATTTTAAATTTTTGAAAGTTAAAAATTAATAAGAAAATGTATACTATGTCATACAACTCCATAGGATCAATATTCACATTAAGTACCTAGAGATCATAAAATTGAGTCAAAGATTCAGAAGAAGATCAAAGCAATTCCCAGCTGATTTGATCATGAAGGATTGTTGAAAGGGGTGGCACTTAAGTTGGATGTCAAGGGATTCTGTATTAGGATTCATGATTCCTGGCCGTTATCTTCATTTTTGTGGCTGACTCACTGGAGGTTGCAAGGTGCAGAAGAGATAGACACGTTAGATGCTCGGCCTGCCAGTTTGGAATATGGAGTGTTCAACTACTGATGTTACTGAGTTTAATTCATTTTGTGTTGTCTCAGTCTAACAAAGTGCTTTGGACAGATATTGCATCCTTTCAGCTCATGAATTAAGAGATACTTGAGGAGGAATGAGTATGGCAAAGAAGAGGACAAAATGACAAGAGTATTCTTAGTTCCTCAATGAGGGGTAAATGATTCCAATCCACAGAAAAGGTCACTAGAGAAAGGTAATACAGTATAGCTCTGGCATGTTAAATCTCTATAGGTTTATGAGTAGCTTTGAATGTAAGGCCAGAGAGGATGAGTTATATCTATTAGGAAATCACTAGAGAGTTAGGAGCCACAGTGCCAAACGGATGCTCTAAGACATCATAATTAGCAAATAAAGGAAAGGAAACAAGAACAGGAGAGTTGTAAGTTTTATCTGGAAGACCTGTCAAAATACACACATGCATAAAAACGTCTTGCATTATTTGGAGTGTAGGTATGAAATAAAGGAAGCAGTCCAGGATCTGGTGCTAGAATAGATAGCAAACGGCTGGGAGTTGGGCTTTGTGGCTGATGTGTCAGTTGGACAAAAAAAAAAAGAAAAAAAAAACAGGAAATATAAATATCACTAAAGAACTGTGCTGCGGGAATTAATAGCAATTCAATATTAAGTTCTGGGTTATATTTATTAGCATCATGATCCATATTTAACAAACCATATAGTTTATGTTTAAAAATCTGTATTCTTAACCATAAATGAAAATAGAATGATCTATCCAATGTGAACCAACGCAGATACATTGCATCAACACTTGAAAAACACAAAGGATGTGAGCAGTCAATAAGAAAGATCAGTCTTAATCACCATCTCAACCCCCCCCCCGCAGGGGCGGGGCCAGCCCGGCACACACCCCAGAGGCTGCGATATGCCTAAGGAGGTGCTTTAATCTGCTGAGCTGTTTGGCCGGCCCTCTACTAATTGTTTTATATAGACTTGTCTTCTTAAGAAATAGTGCTGGGGCCTGGGGAGTTAGCTCAATAGAATAACCACTTGCCTGGCCAGCTTAGGGTCCTAAGTTAAATCCCCAATATCACATATATTAATTAATTAAGAAAGGAAATAAGGCTGCCTAGATAGCTCAGCAGATTAAAGTACCTGCTGAGGCAGATGCAGGGACCTGGGTTTGATCCCCATTATGCCATGCCAGGCCTGCCCCTGGGGCTCACCGAGACAGAGGCTGAGACTGAGCATGGTGGCATGAGCCTGTAATCCGTCCTATGGGAGGCTGAAAACAGGAAGATCACTATGAGTCCACGCTGTGTAGTGAGACCCTATAGACCCTGTAGTAAATACGTAAAAAAATGTACTTTTTCCTTTTTTGCACAACTCTTCTGATGTACAAAGCCCTTCTGGACTCTTCCACCCACTAGCACACGTACAGTCCTTGGAGTTATGCACTCTATCGCAGAATGTCTGTGTTCATTTTCCCAGAGCCCTTGGCTGGTTATCGGCATGGATCATAGGGCCCAGACTTTCTTGCTGTACTTACTCTGACAACATTATGCCCCAAGATTTAACAACTCACAAGGAATACTACCTTACCTAGCCTCTCATAACACGGCAGAATCAACATAAATGCTTTCCAGAAAAAGGATGGTGTCATTATGCCTGCATAATAAGTTTACAACCTGCAGAGAGTCAGGGATACAGCTGTTTCGTGTGTTAATGTCTGCAGATTTTCACTGTCATTCAGAGGATGCCTCACTCCATCTTGCCCAGCAGGGATACTGTGAGAGTTATGATTGCCATTTAAGGCTGTAACAGGAGGGACAGCGGAACTCTTCCACATCTTGCTTCATTTCTCCAGAATGCAATCATGGTCTTTTTCGCTCTTAAGCCAAGAACAATTGCATGTTCCTCTATTTTCAGTGTGTATTGCAGAACAGATTCTAGGAAAATGAACCAAAGGCTTTTTCCACTGTAGCCTTCTCTCTAAAACAACCCAGATATTAGAAGCTGAGTGATTAGCCCTCTCTCTAAAACAACCCAGAAACCTTGCCTCATTAGGGAAGCACTCTCTGCACATCTTGAAAATAGCAATAGTTTGCGTTTGGGAGATAGTTGAAATTTCCCTGGAGATTTCTACAAATCTGTTGAACACATAATGAGGAAAAGTTGTTTTGTTGTGGTGTGTTGTGTTGTGTTGGTGTTGCCTGGGGTGAACACTGAGCTTCCCATAGAAAGGTAGGTAAAGAAACAGTTACTGCATAACTTAAATTGCATTTCAAGTTGGTGATACAAAGTGGTGAAGCTGAGTGGGAGAATTTGCAATACATATATGGTCTTTGCCATTTGCGTTAGTTTGATTTTACTGAGAAGCAGATGTTCACAAAGAACATAGATAGGCGTACAAGATGGACACACTCAGGGGGAGGACAAGAGCAGAAAAGGAGAAGCCAAAATAGGTGTGGAATGAAGAACGGGTAAAAAGAACCTGGGAGGGCCAGCCAGATAGTTCAGCAGACTAAGGCACGTGCTCAGGCAGAGTGTAGCAGCTGGGGTTTTGATCTCCAGTGCGCCATGCCAGTGTCACCCCTGGGGCACGCTGAGACAGCAATTGAGACTGGGTATGGTGGCATGCACCTGTATGCCCCTACACTTGGGAGGCTGAAAACAGGAGGATCACTACGAGGCTGATCTAAGCAGTAGAGACCCTGTACCTGTCCTAAATTCATAAAAAAAAAATTAAATTACAAAAAAAGAATCTTGGTAATTTCCAAGAGAGGTTCTGCCAGGCTAATGCTGACGTGATAGAATGGTACTAGCTGCAGTGGTCCCCCAGTTCTCCATCACGGGCCTGCCGTGTCGTCTGTGCCATTTACCGGGGAAGTTAGTGGAAATGTAGGCTCCTTGGAGCTGGAAAGAGGGCAGCTCGAGTCTCCATCCCACTCACTACACCCAGAAGGTCTCAGACCTGCACTACACCGGTGCTACAACTTTGGTATTATCCATTTCCTTAAAAGTGTTACTTTGTAATATTTGGTGTCTTACTATCATTAGATTTTTCTTTTTCCTTTTTCTCATTCTTTTTATTTAAGATTTATCTCATCACAGGTGAGCATAATATTACATTTATTGTGCTGTTTCTAAAAACAACTTGGATAAAATTCTGTATACCTTCGTGGAATT
The DNA here is from genome assembly GCA_004027165.1 of Ctenomys sociabilis. Classification (NCBI taxonomy): domain Eukaryota; kingdom Metazoa; phylum Chordata; class Mammalia; order Rodentia; family Ctenomyidae; genus Ctenomys; species Ctenomys sociabilis. Next base: position 11,385 of record PVKA01027191.1, read on the forward strand.
TACTTAATTTGCCCCTTTATGTAGGGAGGAATAAAGATAAATCTCTATATAGACATAAAATGTATCTTTAGCATATTAACCACATTGTACATCACCTAATGAAATCCAGATTTTATGTCAGGCAGTTGTATTGGCAAGCCGTCCATATTGACATCTCCATGGTAACATGCTAATGAGTGGTTCACTCCGGAAAGGCTCCATCAGACCAATGGCATAATCATTACCCTCTCCTGCAGTGTTTGCAAAGAGCTCCCCAGATGAATTTTCAAGGAAGTAAGTTTCTTTTTATTTAATTTTCTACCTGCTCCAACACTACAGGGGAACTTCTGAGCCTCACTCAAAGAGATGACTGGTGTCTTAAACTAAGAAATCCAATTTAAATAGTGCAAGCAAGGCAGTGTGTGTGTGTGTGTGCATGCATGTCTGTAAAATTTATACTAATATAAATTTAATACCTTGATATTAGAAGTTGAGTCTATTCTTAATAGAAAGAAAATGGATATGACGTAAAGGTACAGCATTTGAAATCACATGTTCCGGCATATTTTGATGACAAGTTGGTGAACCATCGTAATAATTCCAAACTTCAGGGTTTTTTGTCAAGAAAATAAATACTTGCTCATTTGACTTTGTCATGTAGTTTCTAGAAAAGTCTAATAAGTTATGAGATTGCACTGGAGTAACTGTGAATAGTGAGAAAACTGTAGCAACTAGAAATTATAATGTGCAAGATAAATTATTCCTAGAGATTGTGCCTGCTGTGATAGCTTTCTTTCATCAAGGAGATGATAAATCTCCTTGAAATATACCTTCTTTTCTGGAAGAAGAGATGAATGCCCTCTTATTCCTATATTTGTTCAACAAGTACATTGAAGGTACTTGTTCAGCATGTTGGGAATGCAATATGACTAAGAGGGGCTCAAATACGTGAAGACTGTGTTCTCAAGAAATCTTTTGCACTATGTAAGTCTTAGTATGTCTCTTTGCTTGTGTGCCTAGGAAATGGATTTTGAAATAGAAAGTGGTCCACAGAAAGGCTTTTTAAGCATCAACACGTGGAAGATGAGCAGCGATGAAAGAAAAGAAGGAGGGGGGAAGGGGAACAATTTTGGGCAGAAGGGAAGGTCAAAATTGAGACTTATTTGTAACAAAGTCCATAGTACATTTCAGAGGCCCCTCTGGAGGCGCATGACCTTCATGTTCACCTAGTATTTTAGGTGGTCTGCAGCTTCCTCCTGACAAAGATGATGTCCAGTGTAGAAGATTTGTAAGATGTGGTCTGTCTTGGAGGAATCAACATTCTTACTGCTCAGAGAATGAATATTCAGGTCTTTTTGGAGGGTTTTCTGAAAGTGATTTACAGAATCCAAGTTGAACTAAGAGAAAGTAGCTGCATATCTATGCTAACTATTTTGTGTATATATTTTTTTTTCACCACAAAATGGTCCTTCATTTATATCCCTCTTTTTTGTTTACTTTTGTCAGAAATGAGTATTCCATTGCCATTGAAATATTGTAGGTGTATGAACTCAGCAAAACAATCCAAAATAGTCCAGTACTCCATAATAGTAGTGGATTATCTTCAGGACTGGCAATGTCAGAAGTTGTTGACTTGAGCCTTTTACAGCTCAGCATATTAGTATAGCTTCACTTTTTATACCTCGTTTTTATACTTTTCTGCTGGATGGTTAGGACCAAGATAAAGCAAGAACTACAGAACAAAAAATGTAACTTTTAGTTCAACTAAAAGAAAGTTTTGAACTAACAGTGTTTAGGCAAGATATCATGTCTGCATCTTGTACTATGAATAACTACTATGAAGACAAGAATATGCAATGTGTTAATTATTGTATCTATCCAACTAACCTGCTTTGAAGCTGTCTGTTGGATATTTCTTTTTCAATAAAATTAATATAAAATAAAAAAAGGAATCCAAGTTGACAGATGAATACTTGCTATGTCATATGTACGTGGTGGAGAACCACAAGGCAAAGCAGGGAAGAAGGGGCTTTTACACAGGAAGGGCAGCAAAGCACATTCGGAGGACAACTGGAAAGAGTGAAGGAGTGAAGCCTGCAGAAGAAGAAGCTAAATGAATCTCAAACACTCTGAGACAGGATGTGATGGTTGTGCTATATATTTAAAGAACGCGAGGGAGGTTGAAGGGGCCAGGTGAGACAGAAGGAGATTTGTAAGGGACACAGTCAGAGAGTTGGTATGGAGATGCATCAAATAAAGCCACACTCACCTTGCGTTAACCCACTCCCCATTATGTGAGGCCTGGGGAGCAATGTCTAAGGGCTGGCACTTGGGGACTTCCCATTCTAATGGAGGTGGGGATTGAGGACATGAGCAGTAGAATGTAAACAAAAATACAATGATTCTTTTCAGTAGTGGCCAGTGATAAAGAGAATAGATATTTCTTCTTTTTATTTTTAAGAAGGGTCTAAAGGGTCTCATTACATAGATTGGACTCAGTGATCTGCCTGTGTTCAGCCTCCCAAACGCTGGAATTACAGGCATGCACCGCCATGCCCACTCTCAATGGCCATCTCAGTGCATCTCAGGTTGGGGCTGGCGGGCACATGGGGGATCGAACCCCAGACAAGGCTTGTGCCTAAACAGGTACTTTAATCTCCTGAATTGCTTGGCCAGCCCTAAGAGGATATTTCTGAAAGAATAATATAATAGAAAGTTCATGAGTTTAGAGGTGTCAGAGTAGTACCTTGGGCAAGGTGATGGTCAAACTGGAACACAGAACAACTGAACATCACATCAGAGCCTACCTGTACACCACTGAACAGAAATGAATCTGTATGCATCTATGTGTACTCACATCTCTCTTAGTTGAGTTAATAGAAGGTGGCTACCTCAGTACTTTTCTCATTGCTGAGATAAAATATGCAACACTCAAAGTTAAAGCAGGGGAAAGGACTATTGTAGCTCACAATTTGTAGGTGTTTCATTCATACTCTGTTCACTCCAAGGCAGAGTGGCACAGGGAGGGGAATCATAGAAGAGAAACAGTCCTGGACAGGGCAGGCAATAGGTAGGAAGCAGGACGCTTTATATTCTATCATTTATATTCTATTCAGGCTACAAACCTATTGGCTGATGCCACCCAAACCGAGGGTGAGGCTTTTCTTATCCGCACTCAGAACATTGCTAAACCAATTTTGTTGTCACACACCCTCACAGCCAGGATCCAGCCACCTCCCAAAAGCTCTACATGTGACAACATGGGGCCTTAAGGAACATCTAGATACACACCATACCAGTATCCCTAGGGAAAAGTTGGACTTTAATTGTGCCACACACTTCAGCTGCACACAAGATGCTACTTGACTGACCCTTGGAGAGAAATCCTTGGGTTCATTTTTTCAGGGATGAAACCAGAATCTCAATCTCTCCCAGCTGATCTGTAAGGTCAGTGGATATGCAGAGAATGAGATAGATGCAGTGGGCTTAAATGAGCCACTATTGGTCAATTTTTGATTAGTTTACTTAATTAGGATTTGGTGAATGGAACTAAGGCAATCTCCTATGTGAGTCAATTAACAACACAGAGCTCCACAGTCACTGAGGAAATTCATAATCCCAACTAACATTCCAATCCAATTCACCTCAAGAAATGATTTTTCATGACATGGCCTATACAAAGCACAGTACTGTGCAATAAGTAAGCTAATACAGTTAATATATGTTGTGTATTTTTAAGACTATTACAGGAGGTAATATTTTAGAAAAACAGAACTTCAGGTTGCCTGTGATAATTATAATGGATGCACACTGGTCAGTCATCAGTTACCAAACACTCATATTGTTTGCAAAGAAGATAAAGCATGAGAATTTTAGGCAATTCCCAAGCAGTACTAAAGATTAAGTAGCTTGCATTTGACCAATATGAATATATACTAGTATAAAATGTAACATTTATTAATTTCTTCACGTATTCTTTTGCAAATGTACCAGGATTAAATTATGTCCTTGCCAAATAAAATAATAATACATGTGGAATGCTTAACACTCAGCACCCTAAATGTGACCTCTTTTGGAGGTAAGACAGATCTCCACTAATTTCAAGTAAATTCATTCAGGTTGACCTTAATCCAGTGTAACATCTTCACAAAAGGCAATTTGAAGAAAGACACCCATTCAGGGAAAATAGCCTATGAACACTGGGATAGCTTTATATAGCTCAAAGAGAAAAGCCAGTGTCCCTACTGTAATTTCTCCTGTGAGTTCCTTAATTTCTGAGTTCTGGCCTCCAGAAATGTGACTCAATGTATTTTGCAGTGTTTTGAGCACAAAGTTTGTGGTATTTTGTTACACAGCCCCAGCAAACAAAGAGACTGAGTTTAAATGTTTCCAAGGAATTCCTTAAGGTAGAAGAGACTATTAGCGAATGCAAAGGTTAATCCAGGCTCATATATTTATCTAACTCATGCAGAAATAAAAAGTTTGGAAAACACTCACTTTCAAAATAACTAAAGATCACTCCTCCAAGTACTGTCACTTTATCAATGAAGAAATTAGCATTAAATGCATATGTTAAAGAATGTACTTGGCATAATTCAACCTTGGAACGACTAGAGTGACTCGAAGTGTTTTACCCATTTGAAATACAGCCAGCTGCCACAGAGATGAAAAAGATTCTGTGTTCCAGTTATGGCATCAGAGAATTCTGCCTCCTGAGTGGATGGGACAATTTGTATTTATTGTTGTTATTTTTCTTTAAAAAAATTTTTTGCCAGGTTTCTATTTATCCGTGTGTGTGTGTGTGTGTGTGTGTGTGTGTGTGTGTGTGTGTTTCTAATAACTTCTCAGTTGTTATCACTGGGCCCTGGAAATCATCTAGGTATCTGTGAATCAGATAACAGAATCTGGAAATTTTCATATAGTATAAGAAAAACAAGTAGATCTGTGTGAGTGTCTGAGGAATTCCCCCAGAAGGCGTATTTTATGATCTTTTTAAAACATCTATTTTTAAAGCTCAAGAGATGGCTGCTTGTTTGCTTTTCTGAGTTTATAGCTATGTTCCAACTATTGCATTTTGCTGAAAGTCTGGCTCCTGCTTAAATATACTATTGCTTTCTTCTAGTCCTAAAACATGAGGTCAGCAAGTGGACTGTCCCTGCAGGTATCTTCATCACCTTGTGTGTGTGTGCGTGTGTCTGTGTCTGTGTACACTGCAGATGTGGAGTGTATTTATTGGATAAACTCTAGTTTGTGGACAACCAACGTTTACATGCCTTGTAGGGAAAAACAGTCAGGGATGTTGAAGACCACAACTGCCCTGTGTTCTCTAATTCAGATAATCTGAAAGATGAATTGACATAGTAAATTCTCTCATGGAGAATTTGTATGTTGAAGTGCAAACTCCATACCCATATCTCTGGATTTTGCTTAGGGGCAGAACACAGATTTCCTGCCATTTGCTTGGGTCCAGATTTAGCCCCAGGACCCACCTGCTGCTGCCCTATCTCTCCTTCAGCTGCTTATGCGCCATCGGTCTCCCTGGCTTCCTGTCCTTTGCTCCTCCTTTCTGTGTTCTCTCTAGACAGCCTCAGCCTTGCCCACGGCTTAAATTACCACCTAAGGGCAAATGACTCACAAAGTTATATATTTGCTGCGACCTTTATTTTGAGACCCGAATCTGTATTTTCAACTGTCTACTTATCAGCTCCTCTTATTTGTCTCCAACTTTCTACAGATCCAGTATAATACCATCCAGTATGATCTGTCCTATGAGGCTCCACTCTCTTTCAGCGTTTCCCATTAGGTGAATGACCTCACCACTCTGTCTTCTAGTGACCTTATCTTGTCTTCTCCAAATGTCATAAAACCTACTTTATCAGCTACCTTGAGGTTCATTCTTCTACTCTGAACATTATGTCCATGGTCAGACTTGGCCACTGTCTGTCCATTGGATTTAGGCAGTGGTCATGTCGACCTGGTTATATTTACTCTTGACTTTTGCCAAATACTTTCTTCCAGTTGTAGCCAGAACACAATTTTCAAACATGTGTGATTGCTGTCCAGCCTTCCTATCCCCACTTACCTCCAATGAATCTCAAATATTTTCTTGAAAAAGACAGGATTGTCCTGAATGATAGGACAACTGTGCCATTCATGGCTTACTTCCTTCATGCCTGCTTGATTCATCTCATTGGTAAATGACTGAGTGAGTCTTTCTCCTTTCTGGATGAGGTGCTTTTGTTTTGTTTCAGTTTTTCTTCTATGCATGTTCTATTCTACTACAGAATATTCGATTTGCCATTTCCTTTTACTAGAAAATGTTTGTTTCAAATTTTCACCTGATTAATTATTGTTTATCTTTATGCTATGCTCCTTCAGGTGAGACTTCTTGACCTCTCCAGAACATTTTGGTCCCTTTACTGAATATCCTGAAAGAAATACACCCTTTATTCCATCGCAGTTAACATAGTTATAATTTCTGTGATCATTCACTTAATATTGTATTCTCTTGTATATTGCCTTTTTTTCTAGAAGAACTCAAACTCAGGACCTTGTCAGGCAGGTGTTTATACCTGCTGACCAATCTCCATAACCCCAGCAGATTCTATCTTTTTCAGCATTTTATCTCAATTGTATTTCCCAGATTAGAAATATTGTAATGTATTAATAAATGTTTATTAAATAAATGAAATCTGATGAGATGGCAGTGAATCAGAGGCTGTAAGCATTATCCTCAAAGTTACAAAGAAAAGGATCAGTTAGGCTATAAAACTAATTATTAAATACTGACTACATTTGAGTATAATAATAAAATTTCTCACTAATTGTTATTGACGAGACAAAAGATAGATCCTTAGGTACATGGCTGTAAGTGTAGGATTGGACTTATAAGAATTTCAGATACTAGTTGCATCATGTCCCGTCCTTTTCAGAAGAAATATTAGCATGTGGAATTGTATTTGGAAATAATAGGATAAGATTTTTTAAAAGATACTGCTGTTGCTAAGATCTATGATTCATACTCAAATTGGTTTGAGAGTTGGTGGACCTGTCTTGGGGCCTGCATTTTGCCTGTCTTGAAGTCTTCGAACCATCTTTCCTATCTTCTGCAATATTCCTCCTTCATAGCATAGCATATCTTACTTATTAACGCCATTCAGTGTCTCCTGTGACCTCAGGTTCTGCATGCTACGACTTCTCAAACTGCTTGAGTCAATCAGAATAGAACAGCTTGTAAAGTTATCTGTGATGTGAGGTGACAAACTTTCATTCCCCCTCGCACTACATGTCCATGCTAGTCACTCATGGTTCTAGACTGTGGAGCTCCCAAATTCTTGTTATTACTAATGCTGACCTGCAAGAAAAGCAAAGTGCAACTGGCTCTCCTATTGATAAACTCTCATACAAAAGTAAGACTTATCAGTGCCACTCACACTGCACAGGGATTTGTCACTGTCCCAACCCACCACAACTGCAATCCTACCTTGGAACAGAGAGAAGGAGGAATTAGAAATATTTGGAATACTTTATAACATCTACTCAGAATAGTATTTTTACTTACTTCTGATTTTATAGTATTACGATCATTTCATCTTATAGCTCATTAGTTTTATTTACTGCCTTCTCTTTGAAGAGACCATTCAAATAAAGATGATTTTATTATAGTAAGTCTTTATTTCCAGCATGGAGGCCACACATGGAATAAGATTGGCAATAACTAAATGATATTGGCTCAATAAATAACTGCATAATGCATGGTATCCTGTTTGGTCCATGCCATCTAGTAGAGAGCTCAGTTTCTTTTAAGTGCAAAGCGTTGCTGCACTGTAGAGATGAATAATCAGGAAGCACTATGTGAATTAAGGTGGAGACTGAGTCCAGCAGACAGAATACCTACAAACAGGAAATTCAGATGTGGAAAGTTCACTAATACTTCATGCAGAATGCAGCATAGGGTCAAAGATAAACTTCAACTGGCCTTGAGAAAGCTCAGATAAATGAGTTTGATGGTGAGCCCAGAGTCTTTCGGAGGCTACTTGATATTTTCTTATCAGGTTCTGATCAGTACAGGCAGTCCCCAGTTCTAAGAGGTCTTGGGATAGGAGACACAACAGAATGCACTGAATAATAAACAACCTGGTCCTGGTCTTATCCTGATGATCTTACTGGAACCAGCATCTTGTCCTCTCTCCAAGGTACTGATTTAAAACTACAAAATAGGCTGAACTGTCCTTAGTGCTGAATATTTAGTATCAATAAACTCAAACTCCGTAACCCTTTTGCTGCCCTCGGATATGTATTACACTCACTGTACTTCATTGAAATTTTAGTCCTCTATACCTAGAACAATTACATTACCACTAACATAAAACACCCACCTGGAAATTTGGATGAATGCAATTATTGTTAAGCATGTAGTCCATAAATCCTTTCAGTGAGCCTAGTAGAATCTTAGTATATTTATTTCCTGTGGTAGCAGCAACAAATTGTCACAAACTTGGCTCAACAGAATGGAAAATGATTACCTTACAGTTCCTTATACATAGCTTTGACATAAATCCACCAGCTAAAACCAATAGCCTGTGGACTGTTTTCTGTCTGGGGTCTCTAAAAGATAATCTGCTTTTCTGAACTACTCAAATTCTAGAGTTTGCTCGCATTTCAATCCTCATAACCCCCTCCATCTTCTAAGCTGTGAGTGAGCCAAATCACGTCATATCAGCCTGGGACCCACTGTTAAAGTTGCTGTGATTACACTCAGCCCACAATGCAAGATAAGGACTCTACCTGAAGCTGACTAACTGGCAATGTCTATTCTATTTGACATCTAATTCCATTTCCTCCTTGTATGATAACATCATCGCATGTTCCAGGGATTATAATATGCCCATCACTGGAGGAACTCCTCCTTCTATAAAAAAAAAAAAAAAAGCTAAAATATTGTAATTATAAAACTATGCTAAAATTGATTAAAGAATCATGATGAATAACTGGATTCTCCATTTGCATATGTATGTGAATATATAATATAAGACACTGGTATAAGTGAGAGACTTATTTGCATATATGCATATATAATTCACACATATATGCATATAATAGTGAAATATTGAAACATTTCACTTACCTAGAATTGAATTTATTTGCCTAGAATTACCTTTAGGTTGGACCTGTTGTCCTTCTACAGGCAAAGAAAATAAAGCCTTGATGAATTAAATGACTTACCTAAGACTGTAAAATATACAAGAATTGCAATGCGGATCCAGAATATTCTCTACTTGGCATTCCCTTTGTAGTCCATTTAGGAGGACAAGTTATTTTGTAATGAAATTATAGCAACCCTATGAAGTGATTAGTCTTTTTAATTTACAAATAAGTGAGTCCTGAGTTCACTTAACTAAGATAAGCTGAAAGCACAGCACAAGTTCTCTGATGTCGGCCAAGTGAGCATTCTCGTGAGGGTGTACACGAGGAGTCCTCTGATTCTCTAAGTGATCTGCTTAAGAGATGTGGCTGGGTGGGTAGTCCTTGTACACACTGTTGTCATAGAGAAACTCTGCACACAAGTACACAAGCACATCTCTTCATTAAGAAGTCCTTCTCCATGTGAACATCTTCCTGCTTCACAGCCATGCACATATAAATAGACACATTTGGGGAGGGAGTCGTTTTTAAATGAGTCATGATGGTCACTATTAAGGAACTATGTAAACACCAGTGATGGTGAGGAAGATACAAGAGAAATCAAATCTCAATGGACACTTGAGCTCTACCCCTACGTCATCATTCATTTCCAAATTTTTGCTGCTTGGAATTGTATTATGAAGTATTATCTTTGTTAGAGAGCTGCTTTTATTCCTTGAGGTTAACTGAAAGCTAAACAAATACTCTGCGTGTTTATACACAGTCACACAGAAATGCTTAAAATATGCTGTCTCGCTAGCACTGCTGTGCTTTGTTAAACAGGCATGGAAGATGCTATTTATATCTTTAACAAAGCATGTAGATTAACTTTTATGGCTCACCGCGGATGCCTTTGAGAGAAAGTGTGCCACACTGGTTTGTGGTATTAGACTCTGACCCCCGTCCTTGGCAGCTAAAGTGCTACACCTCTCCACTCTCTCACCCTCTCTTTTACAGCACCCACAAACTATTTTGAGGATTCTTTTTGTCGGTGCCACTGAGTGAGTAAAGAGGCTGAGCTGCCACTATGTAAGGGAGAAAGTGAGCAAAAGGAAAGAAATAGAAGCAGTTTTAGAACTATTTTTATTTTGAAGACTTTCTTTAAGAACTAAGTAGAATGGGTTTATTAGCTGCATTTGAGAAACTGAGACCTTGCAGTTTAGTCTGAGAGACAGAGCATACCTTCCACCAGCTTAAGGAGTACAAAAAAGCTCCGTGTGTTTTGCCTGACAGCCCTTGTTCAGTTTCTCACAGTCTTGGGGGGGGGGTACTTTGGGCTTGGCATAAGGGACAGATTCTTGTTTGTACTCACTGAGTCGTGAGTATCAGGACATCAAATTTCACTTTGTGGAAGCCTTTTCCATAATTGCTCTCTACAGCTTCTCTGTCTCTCTCTGTCTCTCTCTCTCTCTCTCTCTCTCTCTCTCTCTCTCTCTCTCTCTCTCTTTCATCTTTCCACATGATGAAACCAGGTACAGAATTTCATCGTTTTTTACTGTGTTCATTACTGGTCATTCAACTGTGTGCTTTTCCTTTAGTTCACAAGTTACCTTCACTAGGGATAGTTCCAGATTACAAGCAAGTCTCCTCTACTGAATTACTATAAAATAATGTTCTATAAGATATGGAAATTTATGTAATATATAAATAATACATTTACATTAATGTATACAGTAATATCTGACTTGAGTAATATGTTTAATGGCAAACGCCACTCACATTTCAATATCAGCTTTATATATTCCATGAGAAGAAGCAATGTATACTGAGACCTTGAGAAATGTCCCATGTAATTCAAGCTGTAAGCAATTAATCCTCGTACTCCATGTTATGACACATTGAGGTGAAACTGAGTATTCTTAAACAAAATTCACTTGGCCATCAAGGAACAGCCCACTCTTTTTACAGCCTGGCTACAGAAATCACAGCCCAATTAAAAATGGTATTTGCTTCAAAAGACAACAAATCTTTATTATTTATTTATTTGGTACAGGATCATACTATGCAGGGTGGACTCATAGTGATCCTCCTGTCCCAGCCTCCCCAGATTTGGGCCTACAGACATGCACCACCATGCCCAGGTTTTGGGCCTGCACAGCATGCAGTACCAGGGATCAAACTCGGGTCCTTGTGCTTGCCATGCAGGTGCTTAGACTGTCGAGCTATCTCGCCATCACTAAACTTTGGTTGTGATAATGAATAACTTAAGGAGGACTCTGGTCTAAGGTAACACAAAATACCTAGGGTGTAGGATGTGGCAGTCAAGATGGTCTGCTGAGACTCTAAGCAATCCTGAGGGTATGTAAGTGCAGAGGACCAGTTTGGCCTTAGAGAATGATTAAGGATGAAGAGACTTAGAATGTGAGCATATTCCTGAATTTAGTGTCAAGAAGGAAAATTTTATTTCCTTCTCTAAATGCACGAATTTTGGGGGAGTTCATCTGCATCATTTTGTGATCAGAAAATACTGATGCTTTAAGGTTTCAAACTACTTCTTATTAATGCAGATTCCATTGCTCATGCTTTAGAAGCCAGAAGAAAGAAACTGTTGGGATTGTGCATTTGCTGTGAAGCAAGACAAGAATCTTTGCTTTAGAAGAGAAATTCCATGTAACATGTTTAAGAGTCACACAAGATCAGGAACACTTTGATTTCATATTTTTCATAAGGAGCTGTTGAGTTTGCAAAAATAAAGAAAGAAAAACACAAACCAATGGCTCCTTCAACTGTGGTTGAATTATCACAATTAATATAACTACATAATTAACTAAGGTGATTTGAGAGAGTGGGATTCATTTCCTGCTCAGAACTTTCCTTGTCTCCAGCCACAGGTTCTCTGTTCCTCTAATACATATTGTTTTTCCCTAGGAAAGAAATGTATCAATAGAAGTAGCTAGAACTTGACACAATGAAATCTGTCATCTCTCAAGTTAATCACATGCCTACTGCCAAAAAATGTGTATCAAGAATAGCAATCCTCTCAATCATAATTCATTTACAAAATGCCCTGGCAAATGGAATTTTATTTAATCTGCATCATGATCTTAGGGCAGAATACATTTAAGTTCTATGCAAAAGGAACTGAGGTTAAGTAGTTTCTCTAAGGTCATTCAGTAGTACGTGGTAAAGTTTCAATCTCAACATGGCTTTACCATCTGCAGAATTTTGCATTTCATCTTTCCAGAAAACAAGCAGAAACATCCAAGCAAGTCCGCTACATGGACTTTACTGGTCTCCTGTGTTCTTCACCTCCTGTCATATTGTGCAGGTGAGCATGCTGTTGAGATGAAGGAGCTAGAGGTTCTTCTCCAGCATCACTCTTAGGAAGTGAGTGGCTTCTTCCCTGCTGTCACATTGACATGTCACATCTTCTCCCTTCCAGTACTTATAGCTGTTGGCCAGCTCAAGGGCAAGGACCCCTAGCAACCTGAGAGAATACTCCCAGGGATGAGCTAGCAAACTAAAGGCATAAGTCATGGCTCAAAATGAGTTTCTCTTTATTAATTTCATTCTGTGAACAGGAATCACTTTCCAGTTCTGAAAGGAGTTATGGAAGAAAATATGGTGAATGTTTAAACTTAAAAAGAATCGTTATAGGAAAAGACACATTGTTCCAAAAATTTCCCTCAGAATACCCCCCTCACTTTGAACACATTTTGCCCTCCTTCTTGCCTCTCTCCAAAAAAAACTTTGGAAGGCTCACTTCCTGAGTCTTCTCTTCTACTGTCATTGCTGCCTAAATGTTGTGAATCAATCCAGAGCATTTGTCTTTCATGGCCACTTTAGCATTGGGCAAGTCAAAAGGTTCATCATGCCAGATCCAGAGCATCAGGAGGAAGGAGACAGAATGACCTATTTTCACGTGTTGTGCCTGTCTTTACAGAGGATGGTGCTCCAAAGCAGTATTCACTATATTTTTGATAATACCTCATAAAGATATGAAAGATTCCAGATCTGCTTCATAAAGAGTGATGATAGAAATGTGTTCAAAGCAAGGCTGAATACCTTGGATCTGATCAATGGTAATGTTCCCTTTTTACTGTAACAATTTTCTAAATTTTATACAGTTACCACATACTTTGGTCATGTATTCTTTTACTCCCCTCCTGATACCTTCATAGGAGGGGAACAACCTATAGCAGCCACAAACAACAGTTTTCTTCCAAGAAGTTACAGAAATGTCCAAGTTCCAGAGACACTGGAAATTCAGTACATTATTTATTTGTAATAAACAACATTTTCAAACCAGTAGATGAAAAGAAAGCTACAGAGACTGGACATATATCCTTAAACACAGCACACCAGGCAAGTAGCATAGGAGGGCTCCTACCCTATCATCTACTTTCCCATTAACTCTGGAAATTAAACACAGTATTCAATTACTTGAGGTCCCATCGGACCAACATGAATGCTATAAATGTGAGGCCCATGGTTTTATTAGCTAGTCATTGATAATGTCCTCAATTTTAGCAATGTCTTCCCGGTGATTGGTTTAAATATTTAATTAGTGTTTCATCGCTACATGATTTAGGCCACAAGATCTAACCTGTCATGACTTCTAAATCCCAGAAAGAGTTTAAATCACCAGCACCCCAACTCTAGGATCATCTTCCTATTGTAGAAGCATTAATTTCTTTTCTCAACCTTTCCTTGATTACATCAAACTCTTGACCCAAGAATACTAATCTTATTTAATATTTACCCCATCCAATTCAATCTTTACCTTCTGAGACAAAGGAATCCTTCCTATTGTTTTAGTACCTAAAAGAATATTGAATGATAGATCAGTGCTGTTGAACCAGCCCCAACACTTCAAATTCAGTCTGTAGTAGGCTTCTGAGAAACACTAATTTTAAGAGGCTCAAGCTGCTATCCTCAAAAATGTCCTCTACAGTTCACAGCCTTGAAAAAGAAAGAAGAGCAATGAATACCAGCTTGTTTACTGAATGACACTTGCTCAAGAAAGAAATATTTTCCATGGGTTAACATTGAGCTAGAGAAACTGTCTACTCCATGTCCTGGTGTCAGTTAAAGGAGAGTACATGCAGTCAGCTGCAGAGTTCTAAGGGTAGGTCTTAAGTGGCTATTATTGAAGATGTTCAGTGATTACCACTATATGCTTCTTAGGCACCCCTTTCAAATTAACTCCCTTTCTAAGAAAATATTTGCCAATAAAAGCCTTGTAGCAATACCGCATGTACACTGACTGTGCCTAAGAATTTGCCTGCATCCCTTCTGAGGGTATTCATTGAATACTACCTTTAAAATTGTGTCAGTGAGGTCCTTCAACCCAGCTCCCAGTCTCCTTGTGACTGAATGGGGAAGAAAGGACAGAAAGTCTAGGATGTGTCCTAGTAGGCACACTATGGAGGAGATGCATGAGTGAAGACCTTATGCATGTGATTAGGAGAAATAGCCTGTTTCTCAAGTGAAAAATATCTACACAAAGTGATGTCATCAGTCACATGTAGTTAAAACGTGCTGAAAAAAATGATGCTTTCCACAGTGCAGCTACCTCAATCACTCTCAGGGATCTGAGGTTAGGTCAAGTGGAATGTGTACAAGTTGTCATATGTTATGATGGCTTGTGAAAAGGGAGTTTTGTCATGGTCAGTATTTCCAGCTTTCCCTTGGAGGGTCTTTTTTCCTAGTTTGAGAACCTAAGATGTTATAGGAACTGAGAAATGATGTGATTTCCCAGAGGAAAGAGATTAGTTCACTCCAACTTCTAAAAAGAGCAGGTTTCCCGACAGACCAAGAAGACTTTAAGTTTTCTTAGATGACTTTTTAGCTACAGAGAATTACTCAATCAAATAATCTGGTGCCTCCTGTGGATAGCAGATTCTGATAAAACATTCACTTTGAACTTGGTATAATCTTATCTCCTCCATCAGATTTTAGCATCTAACTGAGAGGGGAAAGATTAAGGTGTTGTTTTTTGTTTTGTTTTGTTTTTTTTTAATTTTCAAAATACAGCTGGAGATAGATGTTGGAACTTTGAGTGGAGTCACAGAAATTCTCCAAAGAAAACCTTGGTTCTACTTTTTAGCCAGAAAAGCACACACAGATGCTTCTCTAAGGAAACCTATACCTCACAGGTAGCCTTTCATTCTGTGTGCTTAACTCTGATTTTTCAACATCGTAGCTACTGAGCATGTTTCAGGGTCCTTCCCCCATCATTCTGTACCTTCTTAATATTCCCTGTCTGCAAGAGAGCTCTGTATTTTAAATATTTTAGACTTAGGAGCAGTAAATGTTTTCAGGCCTTGGATGACACTACCACTGCTAAGATATGAAGAGTTTAAAACATCTGTGATGCCAAACTTCAAGAAAAGGAAAAGAAAAAAATAGCAAAGCATTGTTTGTCAGACTGTCACTAAACATTGTCACTCAAAATCAGTCCCATTTGTATATAAAAACTTCTATTGCAGAGTCGGAAAAAGAAAAGCTCAAGATTTCTCTAAAAGAAAAAGAGATCATCTTTTTGAGCTACAGAATAGAATCTTTTAAATTACTCCCTGGGAAGGTTTGTAGGAAAAATAAATAACTCTCAAGAAAAATAGCAATGCCTGTTATGGGGCCGTTATTAAGGTTTCAAAACAGAGAGGAATATTGAGGTGCTCATTTGAAACACTGATTGTCATCCAGAGATGTATTTTGAACACAGGATTGGTATGTTTCAACAAAGGTCAAGGAAAATTTGCTTTGGCATAGGTCAGATAAATCAGCCAGGCTTTTCCAAACTTTCTGCTGATGTGCTTCCTGTGCTTTCCTGTTTCATGATTGGCTGCATGAGTGAGGAAGTGATGAAGGTCAAGGTCACATCTCTCTTCTTGGCTTCTTTTCCCCATATTGACAAAGCCTTCACCTTCCTTGAAAATACAGAGGACCAAAAAACACTATGACCATCAGACCTGGTAGGAAATCGATGGAATGGAACTTGTGAACTTCTTCATCTACTTAGGATGAGTGAAGATTTATGTGCCTAATTTCTAAAGCCTAATTTTTGCTGCTGTGAAATCAACATGATGCAATAAAATATGTACCACATTCCTAAGAATGGGACCCTCTATCCCCTTCCCATTAGTGATGACCTTACAGTCATATTCAAAAGCAAACATTATGGAAGACTCAAAGTCATCAGAGAAATTCAGTGCATGACTAAAATTGGTATTATGAAGCAGTAGTAATGAAGTTTAATTCACAAGGAGAAATTATGAATATTAGAGTTCTTTGAGGTGGAAAATAGGCATGCAGATAAAGGAAAACCCATAGATGCATTCTACAAAGTCTTGAAGAAGCACTTTTGAAAATGTTCCACACCAAGAGTTACTAATAAATGTAAATGCTATATTCCTAGGGTGAAGGAGCATTCTTTTTATCTCAGAAAAAGAACTTACTTAAGAGATGAAAAAATGCTCAGAAAACACAGGGTTGTTTCTTGTCTGGAAAGAAAAATAGAAGGGGAAAGGGGTGGGGATTCCTGGGGTTAATTTTATGATGGGTTATGTTTAACACGCTCATTGCATGAGGTGGATGAGCAGCAGGGATCCACTGACAAGGCTCCCTACTAAACATTTATTTCAGTAGGTGTCAGGTGTGACTCAGGAATCTATACTCAAACAGCTTTTTCAGTATTGAAATTGAACCAGGGCCTGGAACATGTTGTAACACTGAGCTATGTCCCCAGCCCTTTTCATTTTGGGATAGGGCCTCACTATGTTTTGCAGGAAACCCTGCAAATTTTGATCCTTCTAGGTAGCTGAGTGTGTGTCATCAGCCCGGGCTTATTTTTGAATCTTGATGGACATAATTATAACTAATTCCTCATATGCCTGGCAGTCAACTGAGAACTTTTCATGAAGGATTCTGCCATTTTTTCTAACACTTTTACTATATATTACTGTACCCAATGCATAGGTTAGGAGACTGAAGTACAAAGTAGTCAGTAATTTCTCCAAAAGTACAGTGAGTGGGAAGAGCTACGAGTAGATGTCATCAACCTGTTCTTGTATGGCTTAGAGAAGACAGTCATTGATAATTCTTCACTGAAAGTGCTGTTTCAGTTTGCAGCTCCTCCAAAAACACCTTGAGGACCATGACTTCTACTGAATATAGTCCTTCAGGGTTTGATGTATTGACCTTTACAAAAGAATTTATTAGCCTTCCATGGCTGTTTATTTTTAGGAATTGGCAGACCATCCATAAGATGGCATGGTTTTCTTCTCTGCTGCTAGTCAGGAATCCAGTCTCTTCATTTTTATTTCCTTAGTGTGTGTGTGTGTGTGTGTGTGTGTGTTCATAAAGACTCAGGCAATGCCATGGAAGCTTAGTAAACAGAAATGATGTAACAAAGAATGAAATTGTGTAGTTATTTTTTAAAGGAGTACCTCTATTATCAAAGGAGAAAACCACAAACAAATGAAATGTTCATTGAGTAGATGCAATGGTGGGGGACCAGACAGAACAAAACTGTCCTTATTTCTTTTTCAACAAAGATCTTCTCTCCCAGTGATAACAGGGTGCAAATGTGGATACAGGGAATAGAGACTAATCTTATATCAAGATGGCTTTAGTCAAATGAATCAAGCTTGTGCCAAGCTCTGCCTAGAGATAGCTATGAGCTACCAAAAAGGCCAGAAACTTTAAGGATTTCTATTTATCAGTGAACCTGTGTTGCTGTACAACTAACCATGATGTCAATTGTTGCATAAGTGTTTCATTTTGCTATCTTTTCTTACCAACAAAATTAGATATATATGAAGAGCATAAGAGAGGATTTTGCTATTCTCTTTCCTCTAAAGCCCAAAACAGGTCTGAGTATTGAGAATTGAACTGAATTTAACTGGATATAGCAAATTAATTTATCTTTAACTTAGCTGTTGCCATCCCTGTGACCTAAAAAGCAATATGCCACATTCTGTTCTTCAACTGAAAATTTCAACAATTTTTAATTAATTCTTTTAAAAATCACAATCTATATATCATACATTAATATTACCTCTGTACAAATATCCTTTCATAAGTGCAAGTCTTGCTCTCAACTATACCTGAGAATAATTATATTATTGTAGCTATCAAATGAGGTTAGCTATCAAAAACAATGGGTGCAATATTCAGAAGGAATTACTCATTAAAATAAAGAAATAGAAGCTTAAGAGCTTGGTCCCAACACAAAACCTTTGCATTCTGTGGACACCATTTTTACGCGGATGTCACAAATTCCCCCAAAGTACCGCACACATTTTGCATTATACTTCACAGTAGCTGAGCCCTGTGCGGAATAAGAAAAAGCAAAGTAGAAACAAAACTCCTTCAGGTGCATTTGGTAACTTCTCAAACAAATTATCTGAGTAGTTCAGCATGAGTATATATTTACTACAAAGCTTAGCATATGTATTCTAACATTTCCCCACCTGGAAAAACTGGGTGTCAGTGTCTTCTGAAATCAACAAGCAACTCTGCCTGTGTCCCATGGTGGCACCTCTGTATGTAGCCCACGCATGCTTGCAGGGATGGGACAGAGGGTGGTGCTGGAGGTGGCGATGGCCAGGGTTCTGAGGCAGACATCGCGAGGGGACAGTTGGGCTCTGGGGCTTCACATGGACAGAAGCAGACAAGAGTCAGGCTGTCATGTTGGCTCGGAAGAGCCGCCGAATCAGAGAGCAGACCCAGTCTCATTGGAGGAGCTCCTTCTAGGGCACCTAATCCTGTCATATTGAAACAAAACTGTAAACGTTCTCTCCAGAAATTGTCCGCCCATTGCAGCTAATCGAACACACACGCACCAACACGGACCTGCTCTGCTGCTATTACTCGAGGCGCCTGGGCGCACAGACCCGCTCCAGAGAGCGCACGGGGACACACACACACACACACACACACACACACACACACACACACACACACCCCACACACACACGTATTCCCGGCCTGAGGGGTGGCCTGAGCTTGGAAGTCACAGATTCCCTGGGAAATCGCCATTGGCACTGGAATTAGTGTCCTCGCCCTACACTAATTACAACTTCTCGGCACTTTGGTGAAGCGATGAATCCCGCCCAGCTCAGCGCTGCCTCCAGGTCTCCGTTCTATTTTGGTCTCCGGACTCCTCTGCGGGAAAGCCAGGTTTGAAAGTCTTATTTGCTTCTCCTTCGTAGTTTGGCATGGGGGCCGGGGGCGATTAGTTCAATCGAACTCCGAGATCCACTACGGCCAGTCCCAGACCCTACCAGCGCCGGCACCGGTGCTGGGTGCGCGGCTCTGCCCGCGCG
>PVKA01027192.1:0-30818 GCA_004027165.1 Ctenomys sociabilis
GCCATCTTCCCAGCCCTGTATGAGCTTTTGGCTTCACTTGTTTTTCTTTTTCTAGAAGTTTGAGGTTCAACATTAGGTTGTATATTTGAGATTCTTCTGTTTTCCTGATTCATCGCTATAAATTTCCTTTTAGGACTGCTTTTATTGTGTCCCATAACTTGTGATATGTTATTTCAGCATTATCAGTTAATTGCAGATGTTGTTTAACTTCTTTAATTTTTTCTGTAATCCTTTGGCTATTCAGAACAGTGCTACTTAATATCCTAGTATTTGAGGGGTTTGTGATTTCTTTTGTCATTGGTTTCCATTTTTTTGGTGTTGGTGGTGATGCCAGGAATTGAGCTCAGGGCTTGAGCTTTCTAAGCAGGCACTGTACCCCTGAGCTATCTCCCTGGCTCTTGATTTCCAATTTCATTGCATTTTGGTCAGGTAGTATGCATGGGATAATTTCAAGTCTTGTATACTTACTTAAGCATGTTCTGTGGGTTAGCTGTGGTCTATTATGAAGAATATCCCACGTGTCACATATAAGAATGTATATTGTGATGTTGTCATCTGGAACACTCAGTAGATAACTACTAAATCCATTTATTCATGGATTTGGTTCTGCTCTGATATTTCTTTGCTGATTTTCTTTCTGGTTGATCTATATGTGACAGTGGGGTTTAAAGGTCCTCCATCAGAATTGTATTGGTGCTTGATTTTTCATGTCTGTTAATATCTGTTTTATGACATTGGGCACACCAGTATTTGGTGCATATATATTTGCAACTATTACCTCCTCTTCTTGAAGTTTTCCTCTAACAAATATGGGGTGAATTTCTTTGTCTTTTTGGTCAGTCTTGGCTTGAAGTTCACATTATCTGCAAACAGAATAGCCACCCCTGCTTTTTCTAAGTTCCTATAGCACAGAGTTGTCTTCCAACCTTTGATTTTCAGTCTATGAATCTCTGTATTGAGAAGGTAAATTTGCCAGTTGTAGCACACTTGTATCCATTTTTCAAGTCTGATCCACAAGCAAAGTCACTATACACCACTTAGTAATTTGAAATAAAAGCTTTAGTATAACCAAAGAACACACAGCAAACAGTAGAAAAAGAAAGTAATCAGTACAAGACATAATAGAGTAGAAAACAAATCACAGGGAAGCATGACAACACCCACACATAGCTGGAGGAGTCCCAAGAATAGGAACTTGTCAGGGTTCTGCTGGGCCAACACACTCCACAGCCTAAGCAAGAAGCTTCAAAATGTCCCATTAAAGTCTCTTTCTTAACTAATGTTTATACCCCATGTGATACAATGCCAAAAGTCATGTGTGTCCTATGCATGTTTCAGCAACCTAGGTCTGGCTGGGAACCAACTGAACTCCATGTACACGAGGTTCACATCCTTCTCCCCTTTACTGCCCTTGAGAGGGTAGCCAGTCCCCAAAAGATAGGCACACAACTGGGCTAGCCTTCAGTTAACATGAATCTGACTAAACTCTTTCATTTATGTGTTTCCTTCAATTACTATTTTTTTTTGTTTTATTGAAGTACAAATATCAATGAGACAGTTTTAAGATACCTTGACAAGATAGATTTGATTTTGTAGTACACTACAAACTGTTTTCATAATGTTTTGGTATCATAGAAGGTGCATACATGATATTATACTTACAGACATTATTATACTGTGTGTCTCTTATCAGTAAATAAAGAGTGTGGCTGTTTGTGTATCTTATTTTTTATACCTGAATATATCAAAGATTCAATAATTAATACTTTCTACCTTGTTATTTTCTTAGTGGTTGTCCATAGTACTAGAAGCCGACATAATATCCTGTCCAATCACCATTAGTGCAAATCTTGCCTCTCATAGGATTATGTAGAAGCACAGTGTATCTAACCCAACTGTACTGTCCATACACACACCTCATGATTCTTCCTTTCTACCTTCAATTACTTTTTGAGTTAAATGTGTTTTTATTTATTTATGTATTTGGTGCAGGGTCTCACCATGTAGCTCAGACTCCCCAGCACTGTCTACCCCATAAGGGACACATGTCAGCAATTATAGAATAAAGCCCAATTTCTGAACTATATGTGATGTTTTCAAATCATGGTGCACCTAAACATCACCTGCTGGTCTCAAGAAATAACAAAATCTCATTCAAAGGACTAGAGTGACCCCAGAGTTTCTAGATTTGTAACCAACTCTAGAGCATGTGAGAGCTGTGTTCCAGGCACTGTACCTTGAGCAACTCATAGTCCAATACTACATCATTCTGCATTTCACTATCACATGCATTTGCTAATTCAAGGGAACTTTAAGGACAAGGATTAAACAGAAAAGAAGCAATAAATTGGAGAGCACAAAGATACCTGTTATTCAAATATAAATAAGAAATGTCAATTAAGCAAAGAAAACCAAAACATTTTGCAAAATTTTCTGTTGGCAGCCCAAGAATCTAATTCATAGGTCCTAAGGAGCCTCACTCAGTTTCTCAATTCTGCTTTGTACAACATAACCACAGATGACAATGAAGAAAATGTGTACTCAATGTACACATAAAATTCTTATTTTCTTACTGGTTCCTGGTATTGATAGATAACAAAGATCCATTTGTACCCCGGAAAAAGGAATAGATATGGTCAAATCAACGAAATGCCATACCATTTTCTGATCAACAGAACTATACACTTAAACATCATGCTAATACAATAAAATAGTGATCTCCTCAAATTTTGCCTAAATAAGAGGACACGAAAATCTTTAGGGTGAGTACTTGTGCAAACATGAAAGAATTCATGTAAAAGGAATTTTTGATTAGATTTAGTCAGTTAAGTTTTATTTGTAACATTTAATAAAAATGAATGAAAGTACTTAAACATCTATGTGTCAAGAAACTGTTCAACAAACACGATTTGGTTAAAAGTTAAAATTTCTACCACTTCATTTTCTTTCAGCTATAACACTTTTAGAACTGGAGTTTTAATAAAAAGGAATGTGAATCTCATACTCCCTTCCCTAGAATTAAAACAGAATGGTATATATTTATAATTATGTATTTAAGTATAAACCTTTTATAATACTTTAAGGATAAAGAAAATTGTAGTAAGCCACACTGCTTGCACATTTTTGTGATATGCACCACTTTATTGTCTTATAAAATTTATGCCATACATCAGAAAAATTGCATTTAAATGCATAAAGTACATTAGATCACTTACCAAAAAAATCCCATTGAATAACAATGAGAAAATTAAGCAAAATAAGTTTGCAAGACAGTCATAAAATTTTATTGATCCATCCTCTGGAGATCCAATACATTTAAGACATAATAAATAATCTATGTTTCATTTTATGGAGATGTGATCTGTGATGCCTGCCATAGCTCAACTTGAATGAAGTGCTACATTAAACTGCCCTAGCGGTTGACACACCTGGAAGCTACAGAAGATCATGTGTACGACCACCATGCTAATGCCTGGGCTTGGGCATTAGCTCAAGGTACAACTGATACACAACTGAGTATGACTGAGTGGAAGAACAGAATAAGGGAGCCCATGCATCTTGAACAATATGGCAGAGCTCGACATAAATACCCATTTTCCTACTAGAACACTGCAGAACAACTGCAGAGTCAATAGATCAAACTTTGTTTCTTAGTGGTGAGTAGGAGGGCGAGCTGTGAGTCTCCCCATACTTGGAAGAAAATAAGCAGGACTATGTCACTTAAACAGACACCACAAGAGATGGACACCATCCTGGCCTACCTCCCATAAACAAGGGGCTTAAGACAAAGGCAAATGTGCAGGAAGCTTAGGAGGCAAAGTGATGACAGGATGCAGCAGGATGAGCTGGAAGTATAGACAAGGAAACGAGGCAGCCTGTCTTAGTTACTTTTTACTCATTGCTGGGACAAATACCCAACATTCAAAATTAAGGAAGGAAAGGTTTGTTTAGTTCACAGTTTGTGGAGGTTTCTGTTCCTACTCCATTGGCTACAAGGCAAATGGCAGCAGTTCATGGCCGCAGAAAACAATGCAGAGCAGAGGGGGAGCAGCAGCTGTGGCGTCCATCAAGCCTCTCTCTTCCTTCTACTCTGATCACCAAGACCGGAACTCCATGGTGAAGATCAAGCTCCTCCGAAGACTGGGGCTTCTCCACAGAAGCGGGGCAGGGCAGCGGGAAGCCTTCCTCAATTCCTTTATGTACACTTTTGTGCTGAGTCACTCTGGGGCAGCCCATGGCTCTAGGACTGAACCAATCATGCCCCAGTGTGGACCCATTAGTGCCCCAGGTTGGGCCCTGTGGGCCTGCAGGGCTGGGCCGGTGTGCTGGGAACTGCTGGAGCCAATTCAGCCAAGTTGACACAATGTATCAATTACCACTTTGCCCAAGAAAAAATACTGGTGATAACTCAGTGAGCTTGCCCAGAATTTATTAGTTCAGTGGTGAAAAAACTGATCTTTTCTTTGAAAAGACATCTTAAGGCCTTTCTGTGTGTTATGTTTTGTGTCCAGTTGTCCCACCAAAGCCTCATCCAGTCATGGGGCAGACTGCTAGAGTTTGTGAATAGCTCATGATCCACTGGGATTATGGATGTGAGTACTGCTAGCATTATGGGTGTGAGGACTACACCCACTGCTGCCCTCTGCCATGTGCAAGATTGCCTTGGAGCCAGCTGAGTATGGGCTGAAACCTCCAGGAACTAAGCTAAATAAGCCTTTCCTTCCTTCATTTTGAGTGTTGGGTGTTTGTCCCAGCAACAAGAAAAGAGTAACTGACACACTGTGGTATGTGAGTGGACACTGGCTCATAGGCAATCCCAGGAAGAACAAGATTTAATTGTTCATATAAAAAGTATAAAAATGAGGTATAAAGAGTAAAGTCATATTAATATCCTGAGCTGTGAAAGGCTCAAGTTCACAACTTCTGACATTGCCAGTCCTATGGATAACCCACTACTATTATGGACTACTGGACTATATTGAGTTATTTTGCTGAATTCATGCACCTACAATATTTAAATGGCAATGGAATGCCCATCTCTAATAAAACTAAACAAAAAAGGGGATCTAAATGGAGGACCATTTTGTAGAGAAAATATATATATATATATGTATATACAAGATAGGATAGATATACAGCTACTTTCTTTTAGTTCAATGAGAAGAAAGATTTGTGCTAATAGAGTTAGATATTATGTCTGCATCTTGTGCTATGAATAACTACTATGAAGACAACAATATGCAATGTATTAATTATTTTAACTGTCCTATAACCTGTTTTGAAACTGTCTCATTGCTATTTCTTTGTCAAAATTAATTAAATAAAAAATTCATTAAACAAAGTAATATGAGTTTCACAGTAAAAAAATTAATTCTTCATATATTTGGGCCAATTTCAAAATTTTAATCTGTGTCCTGAGAATGCAGATTTGTCAGTTCCACAAGACAACAATTTATTTGATTAACATTAACTGAATAGCAAATATATTTCCCAAAACAAGCCAAGTGATTAAAGGTCATAAAATTTACATCCGTACCTTAAGTAATTATCTTTAATCGGTACTCATCAGAAAGTTATAACTTATTCTAGATTACTATATACATAAGATATTAGATTGTTTCCTGGCCAACTTGATCCACAATAACACAAAGATGGTTGAAAATCAACACAATCATGTTTCCCAAATATATCAGTGTTCTGCTGCTGTTCATTTATAGGCAAGGAAGGTAAAAACACACCTAGTGTTTCAAAATAATTTACCTCTTGGCCTCCTCAGCCAATCCTACATGTTAATATCATTTGCAGCTATCATGAAAACTACAAATGTTTTCTGGGTCAGTTTCACCTAATTTTTCTTTCAGAATATACAATCTTGGAGACAAATTGTCCATCTAGCTTCAATGCCCAATCTACAAGCAGCATTCATCATAAACCCTAAAGAACAGGCCTAACTCTGGAATCAGGGGCATGAGAAAGCATATTCTTGCGAGTGAAGACAACTTAAATTATTTAGCCATATTGTATGTCTAATCATACCCACATTTCAGTGAATGGCAATCTGAGTAAATGAGTAAAACTATTTATGAGCAAGAGATAGAGTAGTGCTCTGAAAGGTGACAGATCCTGGGGCTAATGGAATTTTCTACCAGCTACATTTTCAAGCCCACTCTGCTTGAAAAACCATAGCTAGGTGGATTACTCCAGGGTTTCTTAGGAAGTGTTGAGACTTGGATGGTGAATTTGTTTTCTACTGTGGTCATCAGTTCTCACAAGTCAATGACATAATATAACATGAAGTTGCCGTGCTGTGGATCAGAAGTCAAATACAATTTAAATGGCACCAGGATCAAGGCATTAATGGGGCTGCTTTTATTTCTTGAGGCTGCAGGTCCAATTTTGCTTAGGCTTTTCTTAGAATTCATGGTCCCCTGGTGCACAGCCCTTATAATTCAGAGCCATAACAAATCACGAATATAAGAAGAACTAGAACAACCAAGACACTGAATCCTTCTCATGTCACCATGTGAATTTTTACCCTATTTTCATTATTTTTCTGGAAAGTATCTTCACTTAAATATTTGTGAGGTTTAATTTGCTGAAAGGAACAGTTAGCGTTTGCATTGTTTGCTCAATCTCACACACTTATATCTAGCAATCTGAGCAACTACTTTCAAGATAACAATATACAATACAATAACCATTGCTCATTTCCTGACTTCTCATTTTGAAATTCTTTATTCTTTTCTCTTATTGTCTTTAAAATATAAAAGATTGGCATGATTAAAATGAAATCCATTGGATGCTCTAGAATAACATCACCACTCAAGTTTTATGCTTTCAATTTCTTTATCTGGTACTCATTGCAAAGCGCCCTTTTCCATGGGTGACATATTGTACCATTGGAAGATTAGGACATGGACTCCTCAGGAACAATTACTGCAGATAGGCGCAATGATTTCTATACAGTGTTTATTATTCTATATAGCCTTCCATGCAGAGTAAATAGCTTTGAAAGTCAATAGTTCCATATTTAGGAAAGGAATATTTGCATATTTATAGGAACTATCAAAACCTTTCTTTACTTTTGATCTTTACAATCTACTTTTGTTTGTTTTTTAATTTTTGTTTATTTATTTATTTATGCCGTACATATTTGGTTGTTGCAGAGTTTCACTATGTAGCTCAGAATCGTGGCTACCTCCTGCGTTCAGCCTCCCCAGTACTGGGATCACAGGTTTGCACCACTCTGCCAGGACTCTGGCCAGCTCAGCCCACCTTGAGGGTGGGGATGGCATGGCATGTGGTGCTAAGGATTGAATCATGGTCCCTGCGCTTGCCAAAGCTTGCCTATGCAGGTGCATTAGTCCACTGAGCTATCTTTCCAGCCCTCTACTTTTGTTTTAATTATTAAAATTTTGACTCTGTTTTAGATAGTACATTTTTAATTCCACAGCCACGCTTTCCCTGCACAGTAAGCTTTCTTGGCCTGGCAGACCCTGCTCGCCTCATCACACTATGCTGCTTTTACCACCGACTTCATCTCCAGCACCTTGGCACATACACCCAGCCTTAGTGCCGCTGGCACTCGGACTCTTCCTTCTCTGAAATGTCAAACACTATTTTCGCAAACAAAGTCCAGGAAGGAGGAGATTGAATTTTCTTTCCCTTAATCAAAATGTAATTTGCTTTTAGTCATCATGGTCAGATCAATGTTTTAATTCTTTTAGAATACAAGGTAAGGCCGTAAGACATCCACAATACATAATCAGTAGGTTCTTGGCTAACGCACATCCCGTTTAAATATGTGAATTGATTAACACTGCATGAATGGTTATCCCTGAGTTAAATAAAGTTTGAATTTTGAAAAAATAAAAAGTGGTACTGCAGCTACAGAACTGATAAGATGTAGTGTCAGCTTGTGATGGCATTCTATCCCTAAAGCCCTCAGCCTGAAATATACATTTCAGGGGAAAGTTTGATGAGTAGATGTGGTAGGAAAAAAAATCTACTAGAGACATCAAGATTCTTCAAAAGTCACCCCTGTGATAAAGGGTGATGATTTTTGGCAGAAGGCAATGGGAAATAGCTTTTAGGGCAGAAATTCATAGCAAGGAGAAACCAACAGGGGAAGGGATGGAACAAACAAGTGCCAACGTCAGAAAACAAAAATGAGGGGCCAGGGAGATGGCTCAGGGGAATAAGCACTTCCCTGGCAAGTGCAAGGGCCTGAGTTCAATCCCCAATTCCACCAAAAAAAAAAAAAAATTGAAAGTGAAAACAGAAACATGAAGTTTACTAGAAGAAATAAAAGCTCAATTTTCATTTATCTAAGAGACAGAAGTGATAGGAATGAGGCAAGGACATATTGGCCAAATCAATGATGGTTGATAGCATAAACAGGAAGATGAATAGTAATCATTATCCTCCTAGAAGAAATGGTCAAGAACCATATAAATGGGTTGGTAGTTAATTTCTGACAAGAACTATTAGGTGTTTACAACTGTGACTATCCATTATTTTTGAGGTGAAAATGTTAAGAAATAGATTACTTTCTACTTTTCAGATTATATAATTGTCTTGGTTGCTCTTCTCTCATTGCTAGGACAAACACCCGACACCCAAAATGAAGGCAGGAAAGGTTTATTTAGCTCAGTTTCTGGAGGTTTCAGTCCGTACTCAACTGGCCCCAGGGCAAAGCAGCACATGGCAGAGAGCAACCTTTCATGGTGCTTAGAATAGGTGCTTCCCTGACAAACTCCAGGGCCCGAGTTCAACCCCCAGTTCTGAAAAAAAAAAAAAAAAAAGGAGAGAGAAAAGGGAGGGGCAGTAGCTCAGGCAGCTACCTCACCTCTCATCTCTCCTTACATTGTAATGCAAATTGCCTGCCCCCTCTCATGTGCAGCATGACACCTGCAATCTGAACATTGGATCAAGAATCAATCAAGGGCCACCCAAGTAGCTCAGCAGATTAAAGTGCCTACAAGCAGGCACAGGGGCCAGGGTTCAATCCCTGGGCCTGCTGTGCGGGCCCTGCCCCCCAGGGTGCACTGAGACTGTAATTGGGACTGAGAGTGCTGGCGGGTGCCTGTAATCCCCGCTCTTGGGAGGCCATAAACAGACGAATCACTAGGAGTCCAATGAAGACCTTGAACACCCTGTAGACCCTGCCCTAAAGTACAGAAGAAGAAGGAGGAGGAGGAGGAGGAAGAGGAAGAGGAAGAGGAAGAGGAAGAGGAAGAGGAAGAAGAAGAAGAAGAAGAAGAAGAAGAAGAAGAAGAAGAAGAAGAAGAAGAAGAAGAAGAAGAAGAAGAAGAAGAAGAAGAAGAAGAAGAAGAAAGAAGAATCAGAAAGTCCAGAAGCAAAGCCACCCCATGACTGCATGGGGGAACATCTATACACAAATGATAATAATGATACATGTAAATCATTTCTTTGACTTTACATCAAAAAGTTAACCCCCCCAAAAAATAAGCAAGTAGTACCTCTAGAAATAAAAATATAACTAAAACTAACAAGAGCTGAAGAAAAAAAAATCAGGAAGCAGATATTTCTTAGTTTTACGGAGGCAGGTGCCAGGCATGGTGGTACAGTCCTGTAATCCCACCACTTGGGAGGCTGAGGCAGCAAGACTGTTGCAAGGCTGAGGCCAGCATGGGCTACAAAGTGAGCTCGAGGTAAGTTCAAACTGCGTAGAGAAATTCCATCTCAAAGAGACAAACAGGGAGGGGAGTAAGACCAAATGCTATAACAAAATAATAGAAGAATAATAGTAGTTAATACATTTCATGCTATCTGTAAGTAACAAAGATATGGGCATAAAGCTTTCTCCAATGGATACTAGCACAAACCTTCCTTTTAATGAAATGAGAGACGCTAATAGTATGATTGGCTGCATCTTTTTTCCTTTTCCATTCTGACCTTTCCATTTTACCCATCATAGTTTCCTTTTGCTTCTGAAAAATTCCTTCTCGTTTCACCAAATCTTTTGCACATTTTAGAACTTATTTATTCTTTTAATTTCCCACACCGGGGAGACAGTATGATGTTTGCACATGTGAGTCTCATTTATTGCACTAATCAGTGTGGTCGCAAGTTGCACTCAATTACCTGTAAAGTCTTGAGTTTGTCATTCTGTATGGCTGAGTAGTAATCCATTGTATAAAAATATCACATCTTTTTTATCCATTCCTCAGTTGATAGGGGTTTGGGTTGTTTCCAATATTCAGCTATCACAAATTATGCTGCTGTAAATATATGTACACTTATGTCACTGTTGTACAATGTTTTTATTTCTTCTGGGAAGATATCTAGAAGGGGAATAGATGGGTGAAATAGAACCTCTAGTGCTAGTTTTTCTGAGAAATTACCACTGAGCTTCCGAAGTTGGTTGTAACCCGTCTACACTCCCACCAACAGCCACTCCAGAGTTTATTATTGGTTGATCTCTTGATGATAACCATTCTTGCTTGGGTGAGATGGAATCTCAGTGTAATTTTAAGTTGCATCTCTTGAATGACCAGTGATATTGAACATTTTCATATAAGTTATTTCCTGTTTCTGTGTCTGCATTTGAGAAGTGTGTATTCATTTGAAATGCCCATTTTTGGATTAGATGTTTGAATTTGGGAGTCTGAGTTTCTTCAGTTCTTTATATGTTCTAAATAAAAGTCCTTTGTCTGAGGGACAATTAGCTGAAACTTTTCTCCTACTATGTGGGTTACCTTTTCATCTTGTTGGTGATTTCTTTTGGTATGAAAATTTTTTTAAAAGATGAGGTCCTAGCTGTCCATTGTTTGAAGTATTCCCAGTACAGTTTGATTTTTGCTCATGAATTGTCTACCCACATTTGTAACTTCAGGATTTCTACCTACTATCTCATTCTGTAGATTAGTGTTTCTTTTTTGTTTGTTTGTGTGTGTGTGTGTGTGTGTGTGTGTGTGTGTGTGTGTGTGACTCACAGCACTTAGACAGAAATTATTTTGGTCTGGGCTGAGCAGAGTAGAGAGAGGGAGGGTGGACAGGGCCAGTGCTCATCTCAGGGAATTTCCTGGGAATCAGATGTTCCTCTATGCAGGTTGAGAGAAAACATCTTCATGGGTGAACCCCCAGAAGAGCAGCTGGCAACTGCGAGGTCAGGATGGGAAGGGAGCCCTATGCCGGGCCGGGCCCCAGGGACAGCAGGGCTTCGATGTCAGGCTCAACGTCGATGGTGGGAAAGCGGCAGCTGTACCTGCGCACCGGCACACCATCGGGGCCCACCAGGAACTTCTCAAAGTTCCAGGCTACGGAACACCGGGGACCAGATGATAGACTTGGGGTCGGTCATGAGGGCAGTGGTGTTGTCACTGGGAGCCGGGAGGGCCTCTCGAAGGAAGGTGAAGAACGGATGTGGCTTCGCACCATTCACCTCTCACTTCTCAAAGAGTGTGAATTTGGGCTCGAACCCACCACCGGGTCGGACGTATTTGAGCAAATGTAGAATTTCTTCATTCTTAGCGTTCTCCTGGTGTCCGAACTGGTTGCACGGGAAGCTGAGCACCACCAGGCCCCTAGGTCCAAGACGTGCCTGCAGATCGTTCCTCTGGGTGAAGTCACGGACCGTGGTGCCTCAGAGACATGCCACATTTTCAGTGAGCAGCACTTTGCCCCAAAGGGAGCACAGACTTAGTGGCTCTGCACCCGCCAGCGGGTGCCCGGTGAAAGAGTACACCGTGGCCTGAGCAGCTGCCACCAACCACACAGCACACATGGCTTTGTACAACAAAGGACACCTAGCGCTCTCAAACCGGCTAGTGTTTCTTTTTAATATTTAGATCTTTGATCTATTTTGATTTTAGTCCAGTGCATGGTGATAGACATAGGTCTAGTTTTAGTCTTCCATACATCAGGAGCCACTTGGAAAAGAGTCTATCTTTCCTTCAGTGCACTGGTTGGCCTTTTGTCAAAAATAAAGTGGTTGAGTGTGTTTGCTGTTGTGTCTACAACTTCAAATATGTTCCAATGATCCTCAGGTCTGCTTTTGTTGTACAGAACTGCTTCTGCTATCCTAGGTCTCTTCTACTTCCAAATGAGTTTTAGAAATGTTTTTTCTAGATCTATGAAGTGTGTTAATAATATTCTAATTGGGATTGCATTACACCTCTGTAACAACTTTGGGAGTATGGCCATTTTCACTATTTTTGATTCTACTTATCCACGAATAAGGAATATCTTTCCATTTTCTACCTTACTTGATTTCCCTATGTAGAGTAGTATAATTTTCAAATATGCAGATCTTTTACTTCCTTTGTTAAATTGATTCCTAAGTATTTAATTATTTGAATGCCATTGTGAAGGGTGTTGATTCTCTAATTTCTCTCTCAGTAATTTTTTTGTTTGTGTATAGGAATACTATTGATTCTTGAGTGTTGATTTTTATAGTTAGCTATGCTGCTGAATTTGATAAGTCTTTTGGTGGAGTTTTTGAGATCTTGTATATAAACTATCAATTTATTTACAAATAATGATATTTTAACTTCTTTCTTTCCTACCGTTATTCCTTTTATTCTGTCCCTTGTTTAATTGTTCTAACTAATGTTATCAGAAAGTAGTTTTTCAAAATTAACAGTGAATATTTTATTTTTTTCTTTTAAATTTTATTTTACATAGTAAAAACGAACAGTAGCATACAACAATACATATGGCACAGATTTCCAAAACAAGAATAGTAAATTAATGATGGTTGTTATATTATGTATTTTTATCACCAGATATGTGGCTCTGATTAACAGATGTGGGTATGCAAGATTCGACAAATAACTGAACATTATTACTTGCTTTCAATAAACCTTACTTTTTTCTCTTGTCCTTTTTAATTTTTAAATTTACTTTGTTATATTTTTTATTAATTTTATTGAGAAAAAATTGCAATGAGACAGCTTCAAAACAAATTGGTAGGACAATTACAACAATTAATACATTCCATATTGTTCTCTTTGTAGTAGCCATTCATAGCACAGGATGCAGACATGATATCCTGTCCAAACACTATTAGTACAAAGCTTTCTTCTTATTGAATTAAGAGAAAGTAGCTGTATATCTATCCTAACTATTTTATATATTACAGATACAAAATGGTCTTTCATTCATATCACCTTTTTTTCTTTAGTTTTGTCAGAGATGGGCATTCCATTACCATCCTAATAATGTATGTGCACGAATTCATCAAAATATTCCAATATGGTCCATTACTCCACAATAGTAGTGGGTTATCCGCAGGGCTGCCAATGTCCAGATATAATGACTTGAGCCTTCCACAGCTCAGCATATTAACATGGCTTCACTTTTCATACCTCGTTTCTACACTTTTCTCAGGTCCCGAGCTCACCCAGAATGCAGAGAATACTAGCACAGTTGAAGTGTCTGAATTAGTAGCATCTGAAGTAAAGAAACAACAGCAGAAAGGTTTAGAGGAACTCAGATCAGAATTAATCTCTGAAATAAGAAAAGAAATGTATGAATTAATAGTGTCTGAAGTAAAGAAACAACAGCAGAAAAGTATAGAGGAATTAAGATCAGAATTAATCTTTGAAATGAAAAAAATCTCTGAATTAAGAGCATCTGAAATAAAAAATCAAATACAGAAACCTATAGAGGAAATCAGATAAGAAATAAACTCTGAAGTAAAAGAATTAACAACTGCTTCTCAAGAAGACACTGACAAAAAAAAAAAAATAGGGGAGATCAGAATTTTTTAAAAGATAAAAAATTGCCACATAAGGGAAGGGGACACGCTGCGGTGGGAGGTGTGGCCGCGTCGGTAGTAGAGCGGGTGGGGGCGGGAGCTGGGGCGGGGGCGGAGCTGGGGCGGGGGCGGAGCGGGGGCGGAGCTGGGGCGGGCCCACCCCAACGCTAGGGCGGGCCCACCCCAACGCTAGTCCGACCTCTTGTGGCAGGGGCCTAGTGCAGCTGAGAGTTAAGAAAAGTAACCATGGAGAATACTGAAAATTCAGTGTAAGCAAAATCCATTAAAAATTTAGAAACAAAGATCATACAGGGAAGCAAATCAATGGACTCTGGAATATTCTTGGATATTAGATACAAAATGGCTTATCCTAAAGTGGGTCTATGTATAATAATAATAATAGCTTTCGTAAAAATACTAGAATAACAGCTCGATCTGGTACTGATGGAGATGCAGCAAACATCAGAGAAACATTTATGAACTTGAAATACGAAATGACAAATAAAAATGATTGTACCAGCGAAGAAATTATGGAATTGTTGTACAGTGCTTCTAAAGAAAATCATCGCCTACTAGGAAGATAACAATGTAAAATGTACTAATTATTGAAACTGTCCTATTAATCAGCTTCAAAACTGTCTCATTGATATTTGTCTCTCAATAAAGTAAAATAAAAATAAAGAAGGTCATAGCAAAAAGAGCAGCTTTAACACATAGATCTGTTGACCTGAAAAAATTAGCAAAGTTCTTCACAGGCAATCTCTGTAGAAGTCTAGCTGGAAAACCCCAACTTTTCATTACTGAGGTTTGCTGGGGTATGCAACTGTACTGTGGCATTGAGACAGACAGTGGTGTTGACGATGACTTGGCATGCCAGAAAATGCCAGCAGAGGCCGACTTTCTGTATGTATATTCCACAGCGCCAGGTTACTATACCTGGAGAAATTCAAAGGATGGATCCTGGTTCATTCGGTCACTGTGTGCTGTGCTGAAATTAAACACACATAAGCTGGAGTTTATGCGCATTCTTACTCGGGTTAATTGGAAGGTAGCGACAGAATTTGACTCCTTTTCCCTTGATTCTACTTTTCATGCAAAGAAACAGATTCCATGTATTGTGTCCATGCTCACAAAAGAACTGCATTTTTAGCAGTAAAAAATGGTTGACTTATTTTAAGCTTGCATGTCAAGTGAGAAAACAGTATAAATGGTACTGTACTTCTTTCTCTAATTGAACACTTCAGAACTATACCACTTCACTAGCAAAAGAACCACTATGAAGCTGCCTCAAACCCAGAATCAGGTAGTTAAAATTGAATTTAATTAGGAACAAACAAATATGGATGTTGGCCCAATCATTATGAAATTATTGTAATTTTACATTTTTCATAATTAGCAACATTTTGTGATGTATGCTATGAATTTTCAAATAATTATGAGGAAGTTAAACTTTGCCGTAGTGAATTTTAATGAAACTATCCTACCCACTTAAGACTGTGCACTCTAGTTTTTGTAAGACTAGAAATGATGATGCAGACTCATGTTTCTTAGATGTTGTGGATTCATGGGCATGATCCAAGGTTTGAACATTTATTTTAGAACTGATGTATGGAAAAGAATGTACTGCATTTTCTTGAGGTACCAGGGATTGAACTCAGGACTCTTATTCTACTGAGCTATCTCCCTGGCCCCCAGCTGCATTTTTTAATCGAGATTTTTGTGATGTTTGTTCTGAGCATGTATTTCTTGCAAAAAAAAAAAATCATGTCTACTATTGACAAGGAAAGAATACATTTAAGAGAAAGTATGAGTAAATTGAATTGGTTCTTTGAGGACTAACATGCAATATTACTAGAGAGGCAGAGTCATAACTATAAGGTGCTGAGATCTACCAGCATGCTTCTTTTTATTTGTTCTTATAATACATTAGATGAAAGTTACACACCAAGATATCTGAAGATCTATTAGGTTAAAAACTGCAAACTATTATTAGGATGCTATGGAGAAGGTCTGCAAAACATACTAAAATATTGTCTGTACAAGAAACAGTGGAATATAAGGCAAGAATAATCAACGGATCTGCTGGGCAATCTTTAATTTGCAAGATGATGTGAGCATGAGCGAGAAGTGGCTCTGTACAAATGAAGCAGAGACACAGATGCCGCTTTACAGAAGTCCTGCCAGATAGCGTCCTGAGGAGGGTACAGTGTGTGTGGAAGATGCACCCAAGGCGTGTGAAGAAGCGAAGGGAGTGAGAGATTCCTAAACTGGAGCTTTTCTGGAGTCACAAACGTTGTAATATTCTTCATAATATAATTTGTAAGCATGCGGCATACTGTTGAAGTTTACAATGAGAGGAAAAATAGTGGTAACATTTTGTGCTGTTACGTAAAATAAAAAGAACCACAGCACACAGGGCTTTAGAAGCATCCAGTCTGAGTTCCTCTGCTTATGGGAAAACTGTAGGCCAGAGCTCAGCCCCAACGGGGCAGGCCAGGCTCCAGGCTTCCTGGCTCATGGAGTCAGCTACTGCTGGCTGCACCTGTGTGCTTCGTTTTCTTTCAGTCTAACATTTCATGTGAACTTCCTTTTGGTTCAAAGAAAGGAATTTACATTTATAATTGAAAACTGTTTGTTTTGATAAGATCTATTAACTTTTCCTAAGTAAATATAGCATGTAATGATATCCCAAGATGGGTTGTTGTGTGACAATTTTGTAAAAGTTTTTTAATTTGCATTTTTATTTCTAAACATAAATTCAAACTTAAATTTAAAAAAAAATAAAATTAAAAATTGCCACATAAAATAGAGACAGATAGAATTTGCTGAAGAGGGTGGAATATTTGTTATGAGTGTCTCGTTAGGAGCAATGACAATGAGCAGGAAAGGAATGACATGTGAAGGTATTTTTGCTCATATGATTTCTTCCTATTTCTCTCCCTGGGTTTTCATTAAGCATCCTCTGCATTCACCAAAAGCTACTCACTTCATATAGATTACTTTTATACAAGGACAAAAATTGAGTGAAATAAGTAGAAATAGTGTCAAATCATGTACTCTTTTGCAATTAGAGTTCCTAAAATACATAAGAACATCATCCTGAGGACAGAAAGAAAGAATATACATAATGAATGAGAGCCCCACAGCCATGTAGGAATTAAGCCACAGAAGAAAAGAGTCAGTATATGCAAGTTACAAGTCCCATCCTAATGATCCAAAGATATTCTGGTCTGATACTGACAAGGAAAACTTAATTCTCCTTCTCTGCACTCCAGTTTAAAATTCCAGATGATTGCTGACCTTTCTTGAAGAAAAACAAACAATGTAATAATGGGGAAGATGCAGAAGTATGATGATTTTGGCTGAGTGGACCTGCCCAATGGCTCCAGGGTCCTCCTGCTACAGCTTATAGGAGTGACCTCAGTGCCTGCACGCCGTGTCCTGGACATTATATGTCCCCAGCAATGCATACGCTTCAGAATCTACTGAAGCCCAACTCTGCCACTCTGCTCCTGCTCCTCTGCCTGAGCCTGAGGATCAGCTCAGCTCGAGATGAGTAAGTCACATTGTTCTCCTTGCTACAGGAAGTCTTCCTGGGAGGATTTCTCTCCTGACTCAGAAACCACACTCTGCTCCTTAAAATATTCTCCAACACCAATGTTACCCATCTTACTTAGGCCTTTGCAATATTTATGTCTCTTGGACTCACTCTTTCCCTGCTTGGAATCTGTTTTTGAGGTTCTCAGACCCAATTCCTGCTGCCACTGGATTTTTAGTTTATTTCTCTGTCTTGAATTAATCCTTTTACTTTTCTCCTAAGTGGAAAGTATCTACAGAGATGAGGTCTGATCAATAATTGCGACAAACTTTGAAGAAGGTAGTTGAACTGCACAGGGGTTCATGGCCTTCATCGCAACCAGTAGAGTTGTGATCATCATACACGGTTTCATTGGCAGCAGTGGTCTCCTTACTAAGATCTATCGTCCACATTTGGGTCAGGACTGAGGTAACCTGTGCAGTTTTCAAAGAAACGAGTGGTAAAAATGTAATTCATAACTTCACCTTTCCTGGAAGTTACTATGTGCCAAATTCATGGTGGGAGAAGCTGATCTCTAGGTCTTAATTTACCTGCCAGAAAAAGAGAGAAAGGAACTGTCATTATTCAGTACCTTATGGAAGAAAAGGAGACTATATCTTTGGACAAGAGCATTGAATTCCAGAAACAGTGAAGGGTTCCCTAGAAGACACAAGCCTGCAGCTGACATAATATGAAGAGCGCAGTAGCTAGTAGATGGGAAAGGAGTCATGGACACTTGAGTGAAACAAGAATACCTGCCAACCCTGAGCATTTTTACTGGGACAGCTCTTTCCTGGACTTTGCTCTAACTTTGTCTTTCTGTCTCTTTTGCCATATCCAGATATAAAATAATATCAGTGGCTATCAGCACTGCAGAGAAAGACCCAAGTGAATATTCAGTAACATTGACAGTCACAAACAATATGGATAAACCCATGGTGGTAAGTGAAGAATTTGGAACAAGGTTTGGTAAAGAAAGAGAAATATTACAATAAAGTATATTATAGTCATCACTTAATTTACATAAAAGGTTTATCATCATTTAACATCTAAATACTTCACTTGCCAAATATTGTAGTACATGGTGGCCTTGGAGTTCAGGGTAGCCCTGTTAGGAATGTATGTGTTATGACTTTCAACCTAACATTGAAGAAATGGTGCTATAAGAATGATAAGGGACCGGACCCTTTAACCTCAAAGGCAAGACTCTGAATGAACAAAGAAAGAAGAAAAGGAGATTAGGGAAAGAGATACACGTATGTATGCATGTAAGCAGGATGGTTTGGACAACTGTACTGTGGATCTCTGCTGGTATTTGGAAAGCAGCGGTTAACTGTGTTTCAATTCTTTTTCCTTTTTTCTCTCTTATTTTCTTACATATTTTTTTCCTTTTTTCTTTCTTCTTCCAATTTTGCATGAATATGTCTGGCAATATGAGCAACTAATTTGAAGGCAACACTATGCACTACAACAAATACTGTGAAATTCATATTATTGTGTTTAGGGAAATGCTCCATCATTTGTAACTTTTCTGTTTTAATACTATTCTGCACTCTCTTTAAAAACTAAAAAATAATTTTAAAGAGATAGAAGATTAAGGAAATTTCCAGGAGTACCAAAAACTTCTAGAGAGATACAAACAGTACCTGATATTTATTCAAATATAAATGATGATAGAAATGCTTTTGGTGTATTTCAGGAAGACATCTTGATACTTTCTCGTCCACTGTCTGGCCCAGAAGATCACTTCTCCCATCTGGAGAACTCTCATTTCCTACATCCTTGCCTTAACGAAATTTCATAATTTTTCTAGCTTACAAAGAACAGATGTTAAATACACACAGCCACGTGCCTTGAAACTCCAAGTATGTTTCTTTGCATGGTAAACATGGTATATCACGTTTGTCAGGCTCCATCACTCACACAAAAACCTATAAACTCATCCAAAGAAGGTAGTCATTAAGCTCAAGGGGACAAGAACCAACCATGCCTTTCTATGTCATAAAGCTCAGGAAAAAGAGACAACAGAGATACTCAATTCTGCTCTTTCTTGATGCATCAGTAATTATCTCTTGTGGTCTCACCACAGCACAGCAGACAGACCTGAGTCTCCAATCTCCATCTCCTTCTTGGTTTACAAAGAGGTGAGCATCATTTCCCACCAAGTCTGCTGAGGAGAGCCTAGGCCCTGGGACAGATTAAGTTCAACTGATGCCCCAGGCATAGCCCAACAGTGATATGCTCCACTGGAACTGATAGCTCTAAAATAAAGAACTAGAACCCTTTCATGAACCAGCTGATGAATGAAAAGCGAGATAGAGCCAGACATCCATGTTTACTTCCACTGCACGAGATGGAGAACAAAAGTCATATATGAGCCGGGCATGGTGGTGCACACCTGTAATCCCAGCACTCAGGAGGATGAAGCAGGTGGATTGTTGTGAGTTCGAAACCAGCCTGAGCTAGAAAATGAGCTCAAGGCCAGCCTGAGCTGCATAGTGAGACCCTGTCTCAAAAACGACAAAAAAAAAAAAAAGTCATATGTGACAACTCTTTCAAACCACATTTTTAAATTTTAAAAACTCATCACCAGGCCAAAGTAATGTTTTATTTTCTATATTTCTAAATCAAATTTGAACCTGGTACATAGAGAATTACAGAACATCTGATGGAAGCCAAGTAAGACGGACAGCTCTGGGTGGCTCCTTCCTTCATACAGCACCCTAAATTATGCCAATCTTACTCAATATCTGACTCAGTGCTGCTCCATCTGGATCTATGTTCTTTCACCTTATCCTACTTTCTTTTCCTCAGGTAAGAGTCACAACTGAGAACAATCCACACATTACTTACCCTGACGGTCATTTTACTTATACTTCATGTGTGTATGACACAAAACCCTTCTTCTGGGATATTATAGTCTCAGGTACATAAAACCACCTCCTAATGAATTATGGATATCAGATAGAGGAGATGTGAGAGTGCTTTTAGGGGAAAACAGAATCAGTTTGTAGCAGAAAGCAAATGGAGAAGGCACTGGGATAAAAATGAAATGCAAAATTGGAAGTGGGGATAAAGGGCTTAACATGAGTGCAGAGTAGTTCCCTAGTAACCACTGAACCTTATGTGTAAGACTGCAAATGAGAACGGACAGAGACATGGCAGCAGAGAGGAGATGGGCCATGGGGAAAGCCTACCTGAGAAGACCAGAGAGAAAGCCCTGTGCAGTCCTATTGCCTAACTGTTCTGCTTCTTCTCTCCAGGGAGCACTGATATTGTAGGGACTGCTGAGGTTGTGTCAGATGAAAATATATGCCCTCCAGGTGAGGAGCAGTACCCTGCAGTCGGCTATCGAGTGTCTGCTGCTCTCCGTATCCATTAATGCCCTGAACTGGAAAGTCTACTCTGACTCTTGGTCCCTGGAGTCTGGCTCATCAGGGAACTCTGAGTTTCTGATATCTCCAAGGGTCGCTAAATAAACCTTGTACACCTTTGCAATGATTGCTTTGTGTTCTTTGTCTCCAAAACTTAGAATTTAATGTGCACAGATATCCCAACGGTTCTCTTGTAGAAAGGAAATATTACCCTGATAACAAAACCAGAGAAGGATTAGATGAAAAAAGAGAACCACATGCCAACTCCCTAATGATCATACATGCAAAACTCCTCAGTAAGACACTGGCAAACATAATGCAGCAAATCACTGAGAAGACAATACAGTGGCCAGTAAGACAGCTCTGTAGACTAAGTACCTGCTAAGGCAAGTGCCTGGTGTAGGGCTTGACCCCCAGCACCATATGCTGTGCCAACTCCACCCCTGGGTGTGTTATGCCAGCCATGAGACCAGGTGTGGTGGTGCACATCTGCAATCCCAGCACTGGGGAGGCTGAAACAGGAGGATCACTATTAGGCCAAGCTTCATGGTGAGACCCTGTACCAAATACATGAAGAAGAAGGAGGAGGAGGAGGAGATGGAGATAATACACCATGACCAAGTAGAATTCATCCCAGGGATTCAGGGATGATTTAAAATATACAAGTCAATAAATGTAATATACCATATTAACACAGCTGAGAACAATAACCACACAGGCATCCCAATAGATGAAGGAAAACTTCCCTGGCAAGCACAAGGGCCTGAGTTCAATCTCCAGTTCCACCAAAAAATAAAAAATAGATGAAGGAAAAGCCCTTGACAATTTTCAGCACACATTTATGATTAAAATTTTTTAAAAACATAAAAAATTGGATTAGAGGGGACTTTTCTTACTGTGACAAAGGCTGTGACAAGCAATGGACAAAATTAGATTAAGTGGTCAATGAAAGCTCCATTCTCAAATCAACAAGATAAGTAAACCCACTATCACTGCTCCAGTTCAGCATAGTTCTGGAAATATTTGCCCAAGCAATTATACAGAAAAGAAATAAAAAGAATATGCATAGGAAAAATATGGTATCACATCCTATGCGAGCCCCAAAACCCCAGACACACTGTGCCAGTCACTGAAACTGGGCGTGGTGGTGCACCTCTGTAATCCCAGCACTGGGAAGGCTGAGACAGGAGGATCACTATGAGCCTGAGCTGCATAGAGAAGACCCTGTATCAAATACATAAATAAATAAAATATTTTTAAAATAAATAAATAAAAATTTTAAAAAGAGGTTTCTTAGATATCAGTTAATGCATTTGGTTCCTGTACCTTGTCCAAATACAATACTTGCCGTATATTTTTAAAACTTTAATCTGGGGCCAGGGAGATAGCACAGCACAGCATAAGCATATGCTTGGCAAATGCAATGTCCTGAGTCGAATTACCCAGTACCAAAAAAATTCTTAAAAATAGTCTGTTTTATTTAAAATATGCCAAGACGGTATGGACACTTTCACACTGTTCTCCGACTTCCATCAAGGCCTTATCAGTAGATCAGACATGGTCCAAAATCTCAGCTGGCTTTCCTCACAGTTTCCTGAAATAGCAAAACTACTACTTCTTTTTTTTGAACACAGTATCAAAGGAACTCACTGCAAAAGCGAGGCATACTCATATCTGAGTGGCTCAGAACATTTAGTTCTCTCCACCATAAATGC
The DNA here is from genome assembly GCA_004027165.1 of Ctenomys sociabilis. Taxonomy (NCBI): domain Eukaryota; kingdom Metazoa; phylum Chordata; class Mammalia; order Rodentia; family Ctenomyidae; genus Ctenomys; species Ctenomys sociabilis. Next base: position 22,390 of record PVKA01027192.1, read on the forward strand.
TCACGATAAAGCAGGGAATGTTGCTGCCCTTGCCAGCTCTCCCTACCAGCTATGCATCAAACCTCCAGGCAATGAATTGGTGAGAACAGTAGGGAAAACTGATAAATTATAACTTAAATGTACAGGCAAATTAGAAAAGACGCCGAGCAGCCCTATTGTAGCACACAGAGAGAGAGGCTGCTTTCTTTTCTGTGTGGTATGACTTTATGACTTCTTGTTTACTTTACTGCTTCATTTCTTTTTGGAATAAAACTTTTGACATGAGTTCAAGAAAGCAAAAGTAAAAGCAAAAAATTAAGCACTAGGTTCTCACCTCTCCAAAATGTTGATAAAGCCAAGTAGAGTGACATAGGCCTATAATCCCAACACTTGAAAGACTAAGGCAGGAGACTGCCTGAGTTCAAGACCAGCCTGGAGGACATAGTGACTTCAAGGCCAGACTGGACAACACAGTGACTTCAAGTCTGTCCCAACCTACAAAGCGCAACTCTGACTCACAAAAGGAAAAGTTGATGAAATTTACACCAGTTTACACAATATGTTTGCTGCTATTTCCTACTAATGATAGTGCTATAATAATATCACTCACCAGTGTAAACCTGCTTTAATTGCATCCACAGCTACTTCTAACAGTTGTTATTTTCAAAATCTACGAAATCCATTATACCCACCTGCAGATGTATTTTATGCCTATCTCATAGTAACACATAAGTTTTCATTAGTCCTAATATTTTCATCTAAACTAAGATAAAAGAGAGAAGACTCAACAGAATCAGAAATTATTAAATTTTATTTTTTATTTATTAATCTATTACAGAACCGGGGATTGAACTCAGGCCCTTGCACTTGCCAGGCAAGCACTTATTCTACTGAGCCATCTCCCCGGCCCCTCAGAATCAGAAATTAAATAGGAGTCTTTACAGTAATGCTACAGAAACAAAAATGATTGTAAGAAATGACTGTTAATAATCAAATACATCAAATTATATAACCCAGGAGAAGTGGATAATTCCTACAAACTCTACAACTGAATCACAATAAAATAGAACATCTAAACAGACCAAGGGGATTCAGTTACTAACCAAAAATCTCCAAACAAGGGGAGTTATGGGGAGGAAAACCAGTAATATTTACTTGGTAGAAGCAGACAGTATCGCAAATATGGAAACTTCAAAAGATAATAGTATCTTCATACATGTGACAGAAAGCATGAAATAAGAAGAAGATAAAAAAGGGCTTGTGCAAGTTGAAAAACATGATAGTATAAAAGAAAAAAAATCAACAAAATGGTTAGAAAATAATGTTTAAAAAAATTCATCTCCCAGCTTTGCTTGCTCTGCTGTTGTTACTCTCTCTCTGGTTCCAAATGAATTATGGATTTCATTTTTTGGATGCTGTCATGAATTATTTGTTTTCTTTAATTCTGTAAGTTCTGCCATTGGTGTTTTGATCAGTATTGCATTAAGCCCATGTAATAGGGCAAGGGAGATTGCTCAGTGGAATAAGTGCTTCCCTGGCAAGCACAAAGGCCTGAGTTCAATCCCCTGTTCCACCAAAAAAAAAATAGTTCGGGAGGTATGGCCATGTTCACTATATTCACTCTTCCTCCCCAAGACCAAGAAATGTCTTTCCATTTTTTGATGTCCTGTGCAACCTCCTTTCCCAAAGTCCTCTAGCTTTCACTGTACAGGTTTTCACTATACAGATCTTTTATTTCCTTTCTTAAATTAATTTCCAGGTATTTCATTTTTTGGATGCTGTCATGAAAGGTACTTTTTCCTTAATTTCTCTCTCAATGTATTAGTTATTTGTGTACAGGAATGCTTTAGGTTTTTGAGTGTTGGTTAAACTTTGCCAAATGCTTTTTCTGCATCTATTGAAATAATCATATGGTTTTTCTCCTTGGCTCTGTTAATATGACAATGTGTTGCATTTATTGATTTGCATATGCATACCTAGGATGATTCTTACTAGGTCGATTGTTTATAATCTTCTTGATGATTTGCTGTATTCTGTTTGCCAGAGTCTCACTGAGGATTTTTGGATCTATAATCACTAATGAGACGCCCGTGATTCTCTGTTTGGTCGAACGCTTCTCTGGTTTTGTTATCAGGGTAATGCTTCCTTCCAGGAAGGAGCTTGAGAGTCTTGCTTCACTTTCAATTTTATTAAAGATGTTAAAAATAGAACCACTAAATCTTTCCTGTAGTTCTTACAGAATTCAGATATAAAGCCATCCTGACCTGTGATCTTCTTTCTGGGTAGGTTTTTAACTACATCATCAATTTCACTGACTGATACTGTGTTATTCAGAATTTTTACATCTTCTTGATTCAGCTTTGGTAATTCATGTATATCAAGGGATCTTTCCATTTCTTCTTTATTTTCTATATTATTGGAATACATGTTCTCAAGGTAGACATTAATGAATTTCTGAAGAATCTGTTGTTATTCACCCTTACTATTCCTAATTGCATAGATTTGTGTCTCTTTTTTGGATAAGATTGGCTAAGCCTTTTCAATTTTATTGAAAGAATCAACTCTTGGATTCATTGACTCCCTTGTATTGTTCTCTTAGCTTCAATTGCATTATTTTATGCTCTGGTATTTATCATTTCTTTCTGCATGCAAGCTTTGTGCTTGACCTACTTTTCTTTTCCTAGAAGCTTGAGGTTCATAAAAATTAAGTTATTTATTTGAGCTCCCTTGGTTTTTCCCATATGGGAATTCGCTAATATACATTTCCCTTAGAGGATTGCTTTCATTGCATTCTGTAAGTTGTGGTATATTGTACCAGCATTATCATTCAGTGTTAGAAACTATCTAATTTTTTTCTTTAATTTCACCTGTGGCCCCTTAGTTGTTCAGGAGGGTACTTAATTTTCATGTGTATGAAGTTTTTGTGGTTTCTTTTGCTATTGATTTCAAATTTCACTGCCTTATCATCTGATAATATGCATGGAAAAATTTCACTTCCTTTGCATTTACTGAAGTATGTTCTCTGGGCTAGTATGTGATCCGTTTTGCAAAATGTTCAGTATGTCACTGAGAGTAACATGCATTCTTATGTTGTTGGGTGATATTCTATAGCTAACTACTATTTATATGTTTGTTCAAAAGTTTGTTTCAATTGTAATATTTCTTGGTTGATTTTTTTGTTTAGTTGATTGGTCAGCGGGGTATTAAGGTCCCTCATTGCAATTGTGTTAGTGCTTATTTGATTTTTCAGTGCCTGTCTTGCCAGTGTGAGGTTATGGGTTTAATTTCTGATCCAAAAAATAGCAGAATATTATGGAGTGCTGGTTTGGTGACCACAAATTTCTTCAGGTGTTCTTTATCATAGAAGTAGCTTATTCACCCAGAAGTTTGAGAGATAGCTTTGTGGGACACATCAATCTGGGATGGAGGTTGTTTTCTTTTAGAGCTTTAAATACTTCAAGCTCTCCTTGACTTGAGGGTTTCTGTTAGTAAGTCTTCTGTGATTCTGAAGGGCTTTGATTTCTAAGTGATTTAGCAGCTTTTAATACTCTGTCTCTATGTTCCATTCCTGAAATCTTGACTATTATGTTCCTTAGTTGATTTTTTTTATCATGGCTAATTGTAGTCCTACACATATCACTTATCTAGATGTCAACTTCTTTTTTCCATGCTTGGGAATATTTTGCCATGACTTCTATGAAGAGGTTTTTTTATATCAACTTTTCTATATCCTGCTGTTTCACTGACTCCAAAAGAGTTTTTGTTATTCTTTGCATCATCCAGCATGTGTTAGATTTAATTTTCATGGTCTTTTTTTCTTTTTTAAGAAATCTTTGTTTTCATGATTGATAACCACAATTCTGTCTTCTACATCTGATATTCTGTCCTCCTGTTGGTTTATTCTGCTGCATAGACTTTCAATGAAATTTTTAATCTCCTCTATATCTGTTTGAAGTGTTTTCATTAACTCCATATCTTACTATGTTGTAGATGGATGGTTCTGATCATTTTCCTAAGCTCCTCTATGCTTTCATCTATATCTGTTCTAGAGTCACTAACCATTTACTTCATGATGGTCACAATTTCTGTAGTTCCTTGAAAGATTCTTGCTAACTTTTTTCCTCGAGCATCATTCATCTGCCTTATTACTTCAGCTATTACGTCTTCAGAGGGTGCAGGTGTGTGGCTTTCAGTTTATTCCACCTGAGTGGCCCTGGGTTTGCTTTTGGTGAGCTGGAAGTCTGGGGTTGCATCTTGCTTCCTGTCTTCCCATGTTTTGAGTTTAATTCTAAGGTTTATGCTTGTAAATTGCTTATGCTTCTAATATCAAGAACCCTTACAAAATGACTATTTTTCAGAGATAACTTCCACATGTGGCTGGATCTCTTCAATTTGTAGGGGTGAGAAGTTGCTGACTACTTGGCCCAGCCTCTGGTTCTTTCATACTGGCCTACCATATACTTTATAACCCTCAGGCAGTCAATCTTGGTATATCAGGAAGAACTGATTAGAACAGTATCATCTTGCCTAAAGAAGTACAATCAGTAGCAACAAGAGCATGAAATGCAACCCAGAAAATATTAAACTGGTACCTCCTAATTTGCCACATGAACTAGATTTTATGAAACAGTATCTAAATTAAACCAGAAAATCATATATAACAAAAATGTCCTCAAAGGGCCGGCGGCATAGCTCAGCGGACTAAGCGCTTGTGCTTAGGTAAGAGTAGTGGTCAGGGTTCGATCCCTGCTTCCGCTTGCCGCGCCGGCCCCGCTTTCAGGTGCGCTGAGCCGGCGATGGAGTCCGGGTGTGGTGGCGCACGCCTGTAATCCCATCACTAGGGAGGCAGAAAGCAGGCGGATTGCTATGAATGTGGGCTGCATAGTGAGACCCTGTGTACAAAAAAAAAAAAAAAAAGAAAAGAAAAGAAAAGAAAAACAAATATGTCCTCAAGATGGAAACTTTACTCAGGAGAGAAAATGTAGTTCTTAGGGAATAAATAGAGAAATAGAAGAAAAGAAAGAGATTAGAAGCAAGGCTAGGGGACAAAGGAAAAGCTTACAAACCTTGGGAAACTAATGAAAATTGGGATGGAAAGAGAGGAAGAAATAAAAACAAGGATAGAACAACAACAAACACTAGAAACATCCAGAAGCGGCTGCCAGGCTCCCTCTCCAGTCTCTATCTTCAGTTTGCCTGCCTCCACCATGTCCGTAATGGTGACCCAGAAGTCCTTCAAGGTGTCCACCTCCAGCCCCTGGAACTGCAGCGGCCTCTCCTATACCAGCAGTCTGCTTCCTGCATCATCTCCTCTAGCTTCTCCCGAATGGGCAGCAACAGCAGCTTCCAGGGCAGCCTGGGTGGCTATGGCAGGGCTGATGGTGTGGGGAGCATCACAGCCATCCAGGTGAACCAGAGCCTACTGAACCCTCTGAATCTGGAGGCGGACCCCAATATCCAGGCCATGTGTATTCAGGAGAAAGAGCAGATCAAGAACTTCAACAAGCTCACCTCCTTTAATGACAAGATTCAGTTTCTGGAGCAGCAGAATAAGATACTGGAGACCAAGTGGAGCCTCCTGAAGCAGCAGAAAACATCCTGGAGTAACATGGAAAACGTGCTCAAAATTTACATCAACAACCTCTGGCAGCAGTTGAATGTCCTGGTCCAGGAGAAACCGAAGCTGGAAGCAGAGCTTGGCAACATGCAGGGGCTGGTGGAGGACTTAAAGAATAAATATGAAGATGAGATCAACAAGAGTACATAGATGGAGAATGAATTTGTCCTCATCAAGAAGGATGTAGATGAAACTTACATGAACAAGGTGGAGCTTGAGTCATGGCTGGAAGGGCTGACTAACAAGATCAACTTCCTCAGGCAGCTATACAAAGGGGAAATACATGAGCTGCAGTCTCAGATCTTGGATACATCTATGGGGCTGTCCATGGATAATAGTCACTCCCTCGGCTTGGACAGCATCATCACCGAGGTCAAGGCCTAGTATGAGGAGATCACCAACCACAGCAGGGCCGAGACCGAGAGCATGTACCAGATCAAATGTGAAGAGCTGCAGACTCTGGCTGGGAAGCACGGGGATGACCTCTGCCTCATGAAGTCTGAGATCTCTGAGATGAGCCGTAGCATCAACCACCTGCAGGCAGACACTGAGGCCCTCAAAGGCCAGAGAGCATCCCTGGAGGCTGCCATCACTGATGTTGAGCAGCATGGGGAGATGGCCATCAAGAATGCCAACACCAAGCTGGCCCAGCTGGAGGCTGCCCTGCAGAAGGCCAAGCAGGACATGGCCCGTCAGCTGTGCAAGTACCAGATCATGAACATCAAGCTGGCCCTGGACACCGAGATCGCCACCTATTGCAAGCTGCTTCAGGGTGAGAAGAACCAGCTGGAGGACTGCCAGTGGCTATTCGGGAATGAGTTCAACCTATGGGGGCCTCACAAGCCCTCACTTTGGGAGCTTCCAAAGCCCTGGCTTCACTCGCACCAACTTTTCTGTGGTTGTGACGATCGAGGCCCACAATGAGAAGCTAGTGTCTGAAACCTCTGACATCCTGTCCAAATGAATGGGCTGCAGCAGCTTCTCCCCGCCTCCCACAGCTGCCCCCGAGCCCATGGGGAGACAGCTGTACAAGGGAGTACTGTGAGCAAGAAACCTACCTGAGGCTCAGCTACTGCCTGGGGTACCCCTTCTTGCCCATGCCCTCCACCAAAAACCAATTAAATTATCTTTTCCAAAATAAAGCTTGCTTTTGCCACTGAAGAAAAAAAATAACATTTATATTTATATAAAAACAAACAACCAAGGAAAAAAAGAAAGGGGAAAATTAAGAAGAAACTGACCCCTTCAGGTCATGTCTCTGCTGTCACAGGTAGAAAAGCGAGCAGGTGACAGAGCCCCAGATCCAAAGTAATTGATGCCAGCAGCCAGCAGTAGATCTATGGAGGGCATCGCATATTTCCAGAAAATCTGCACCATTAGCTCCACTGAGCTTCAGGCCAGCTTCTCTCTGTGAGGCTGGAGCTTGAGTTGTTCAGCCTGCAGCACTCCATGGGCCTCCTGCGAGCCTGAACTTGACTCCTTGAACTCAGCTCTGCCTCATCCAGACACTGGGAACTGACAGATTGAATCAATCTACAGCTGTTAAGAGTTCCAAGCTCAGTTGGCTGCTCTCCAAAATGGTGACCATCCAACTACCCTCTCCTAGTGCAACAGCAAGCAGAAACAGCAAAGGGACACCCCAGACTTGAAGGCAGAGTATTCTGTCAACTGAAGATTGGTTTATACAATGTGTGTCATATTGATCAGCCATGTCTAAGAAACAGAAGCAACTGAAACTGGAGCAGAAACTAGTACCTGGACAACTAAGAACCTGAAGTACACTGGCTGGGGTGGAGCCCATTTTCTACTATATTTACCCCCCTTTTTAGTTTCCTTGGAAAATCTTTGCTGGATATATAATATGCAATCTTTTGAGACAAGACCCAATTAGAAGCAATAATATTTTGGTTATCAGTGATCCTAAGATGGACCCCAGTCAAGCTTTTGAAGATGGTCTTATCAGACTTTTTCTCTAAGGTGCTTTTTACGAAGGGCCTGTCTATTCTGTCACATTGCTCTGGCAATGGAAGGAGGGAGATAATGCTATATAAGAAAGGGTCTAAAGTGTCTTGGATGCTCATCCAGTCTTGGTCAAGTGTTTGATTGATTGTTCTATTTTCTTAGGGAAACTATCTATAAAACAAATGTTTAAAGTGGGGGCAGATAGAGGTGGGCCCCTCATGCTATTCATTAGAGAGGGGCTCTCTAAGCCCTGGTAAGTTGTTCATGCATGCAGTAAATATCTAGGTTACTGTATTCTGGCTGTCAGGCACTGGCCAGGAGAAGAACACAATGATAAGATAGCTGAGGAAACAGCATAAGGCTCAAAGAACCATGCCCTATCCCTTCGCACTCTTGTGATGTAGAGACAATAAGGGACTTGGGGAGCTGAACCTTGAAGCCCCCCACAGGCACAGTTGGGCTTGGGTTTCATTTTCTAAGATTTGGGTGTCATTTCCTGACCTATCAAGAGGCTCCCATTAGTAGTCTAACTGTCTTAATTGCATTTCTTGTTGCGGAGAAAAAAGAAAAAAATCCCTGACACCCAAAGTTAAAGGAGGAAAGGTTTATTTAGCTCACAGTTTGTAGAGGTTTCAGTCTGTAATCAGCCAGAACCCAAGCAGGCTGCCTTGGCAGAAGAGAAGAGTTCATGGTGGACAGACTGCAGCAAAGCAACTGGGGTGGGGAGAGAGACAGAGACAGAGAGAGGGAGGCAGGCAGAGAAAGAGACAGACAGACACACACACAGACAGAGAGTGAGAGACACAGGGAGAGAGAGAGAGACAGACAGAGACACAGAGAGAGACAGAGACAGAGAGAGAGAGAGAGAGAG
>PVKA01027193.1:0-30816 GCA_004027165.1 Ctenomys sociabilis
CTCCACTCCAGGGATGCAGGAAATCTGGGAAGCCTATGGTCTGAGGGACACCACAGTTCAGAAGATAGTTCATGTGGCTTTTATGCTACAGTGCGCACTGTGACAGTTCAACAGCTCTCACTGACAGAGGGATGGGTCCCATGTCATCTCCAACTCCAAGTTTCCAAAAGGCTCTGATTTCCTATAAAACATGTACCCAATTCCTCCTGTATTCCTGGTGCCTTTGTTCAGTGTGTGTCCAGGTCTCTGTGGGCAGGGCACTGCATCACCTTGGGCATCAGATGAGGTGCTGTGCCTTCCCTGGTTGGCTATTTCTCTTGACAGATTGATTCCAGTTGTGTGGCCTTAAGATGAGGATGCAGTATCATGGGGTGAGAGCAGCAGGTGGCCTCAGGAGGGCTTGGTGTAGTAATGGGTAGAGCTCAGGTGTGGAAGGACCCCAGGGTCTTTTCCTTGATAGAACATGCCAACACCCATTATTTTCTTGTGAAAAATGGCAGCTCACGTGCAGCTTTAGCTTGGGGTTGCACAGGGGCAGGCACAGGGGCGGCTCAGTCTCTGGGAGAGCATGGCATGAGGAGGACCTCAGGTGGCCTCTCCCCTGGGCTTGGTGACAGTGGCAACCTCAGGCGTCTCTCGTAGTTAAGTATGCACTGAGTTGAAGTTTCTGCTGCAGTGCTCACTTTGGGCTTGGGACTCACAGGGACCCATTCTGCACTTCTGGAAATCCCTCATCTTGCAGACGCGAGCTCTACGGCCTGACCTTCATTTCCTCCTCCATCCATACCCTTTCCGCTGTTCCTCTGAGGATTCTTAAGAAATTCAGACTCTACTGTCCTTCTCCTACTTGATTTTGGCAAATCCTTGAGGAGAATACTAGAAGAAAGATTGACTTAAGTTTATATTCTCCTATATAGGCCAATTTTAAATATTTCAGTGTGGTTCATTAACAAGTTTCTCATTTATTGTTCCTACAAGTTTTTTTTTAATTTAAAGATATAAAAAAATAGTACAGAAAGAAATTAGAAACAATACAGAATTTCAGTAAGCAAAATGATAGTAACTGAAGAATGGTTCTTATTGTAATGCATTGAAATAAATGTCTCTTGTTATTTTTCTTTTGAGCAGAGCTGGCAGGGACCTCTAGGTGGTTGAGCCTCGCTTCCTGGCTCAAGTGCAGATCCTTTTGCCTGCTGGGGTTGTACACTGCTGAGGTGTTTCCACCCTAACCATCTCTCATAACAGGCCCCATCTGGGGTAAGTTCCACTTATCGCTAAAACTGAAAACCTCCTGGTCATAAACAGCTTGCAGCTCTATCAGCAATACTTGCTACAAAGAACTGAGCTCGACTCCGCTAGGTGCCTCACATGAGTGCAGCCGGTCTGGCTAATAAAGGCTCACTGAATTCTAGTCTGTTCTGGTCTCAATCTTCATGCAATTCAAATGTGATACACTTCTTTGCATATTGGGTTTTTTTTACGAATTTTTGTTTTTGTTTTTGTTTTTTTGTATTTAGTGAAGGGTCTACAGTATGTTCTGGGCCTCATTCCTAGAACCAACTCATACTGATCTGCCTGCTTACAGTCTCCCAATGGCAGAGATTCCAGTTGTGGGCCACAATGTCCAGTCCTCAATTGCTGTCTCTGTGCACCCCAGGGTCAGGCCAGCAGGCAGGCCCGAGGATCAAACCACTGGCCCCTGCACCTACTTGCAGGCACTTTAATCTGCTGAGCTTTTTGGCCGACCTCTATATTGCATATTGTTGCCTTCAAATTAGATGCTCAAGGGCCGGCGGTATAGCTCAGCGGACTAAGCGCTTGCTTAGGTAAGCGCAGGGACCAGTGTTCCATCCTTGGTTCCCCAAGCCGCGCCGGCCCCGCCTTCGGGTGCGCTGAGCCGGCGATGCAAACCGGGCGTGGTGGTGTGCGCCTGTAATCCCAGCACATGGGAGGCAAAAAGCAGGAAGATCACTATGAATGTGGGTTGCATGCATAGTGAGACCCTGCACCAAAAAAATAGAAAAAAAAAAAAAAATTAGATGCTCAGCTTGCCAGACAGAAGTCTGTGCAGTTTGTCAGAAAAACACAAAAAATGGAGGCAAAGAAAACTTTAAGCATTAACTGATCTTTTCAGGGCTCCATCAGAAGTCAACAGTGCAATTTTCCAAGGTTTAATATATTTCCTTTCCCTTCCATCTTTCTTTCTTTCCTCCTTCCTTCATACCAGTTGTTCCTTACCTTTGAACAGTTTCTTTCTCTTTCACTGGATCTATTATACTGTTCGGATGGTATTTTATCCTTTATGTTCTTACACTAGGAGGAAAATAGGATGTTTGCACAGGCAGCTCTTGTATTGTGATGGTTCAAAAATACACTTATTGTCTTTTTTGCAAGGGTATCTGGAAGTAATTTGCACCAAGCTGGCAGCTGCAGTAACTACAGTTTCAACTTCAACTCCATGATGTTTTTCTTGACCAAAAACGCATTAGGTCATTTTCCAGTTCGGAGCGTTCAACAAATGGTAACAAGGCAGAGCCACCAGAAATGTACACCTGATTTCCATAACAAATATGGTAATGCTATATTAGTTAGTGGAGACACATTCTGCATTGCTGCATGGACCTATACAGCAACACAAATTGGAATAGAATGTAACCTTTCCCCTGTTGGCAGAGTCACCCCCAAGGAATGGAGAGATCAGTAACCATGACAGCCGATATGATACAGCTAAATTATTTTTAAATGAAATCATAATTGATGCCAAGTGAAAGTGCTGTGTATCCATTAAAATATGGCCTATTGAAGAAATAAAGTACAATTGAAACCTTCAAAAAAAAATACACTTATTTTCTATTTTTTCTATTTTGAATAGAATAAAAAACGGAAAATAAAGGAGACCAAATTTTAAAGCCAGGTGAAAGGAAATCAATCATAGATGTCACATTACATTTTGTTATCTTCAATGTGGTTGTTCAAATAACCAGATATAACCATGCGAAATTAATGAAAAATTAAGCATAAACTGTTCCTCTCAATAAACGACTAGAACTTAGTAGTACAATTATCTGTCATGAAATATATATCTTTCCTTTCCTCTTATTCTCATGTCATACTTGTGATTTTGTTGTATTCCACAACATTGAATGTTTAAGAAAATGAAGGAATTGCTTACATTTTTATATTTTTATATTTCCTCTTTTCTCCCCAAAATTTCTCTAAAATTCAAATCACATTGTTATACTTCCATCGGTTTTATTAACAAAAAGAAAAGAACATAGTTCTGTTTAACTTTCAAAGACAAATATACCTGATTACCTGGGGAACTTTGAATCATTTTTCTAAAGATGAACAATTTGAATGCACATAGTGCTTTGTAACTATTGTATTACCAAGAAGGAAGATCTTAAATATCATGAGACATCAGGCCCGGCCAAATAGCTCAGCAGATTAAAGTACCTGCAAGCAGGCACAGGGGCCAGGAGTTCAATTCCTGGGCCTGGCGTGCTGGCCCCAACCCCAGGTATACTGAGATGGCGATTGAGATGGGGCACGGTGGCCTGTGCCTGTAATCCCAGCACTTGGGAGGCTGTACACAGGTAGATCACTATAAGTCCGTTCTAGCAGTAAGACCCTGAGCACCCTGTAGGCCCTTTCCTTAAAAAAAAGAGAGAGAGATGTTTATGGGCCTTAATAAAGCATAACTGATATGGCATTCAGTTGGAGCTTTGTAATGTTCATCAGTGAAGCTCATTAATAATTATGGAATAATAATTTATGTTATCCTAGCAACATAAATAAAAAAGCCTTAAGGTCTGAATATAAATTTACATGAATACCCACAACATTCTTGAGGCTCAATACAATACACAACATGTTTTGTGTTATTATATTAAACAAAAATTTGCATACATTTTTATGCATGGTTTTATGTATTTTTTTCTGTACAGTGAAGAGCCACGATATAAAGCAGTATATAATAGGACAAAAACTTAAATTGCAAGCCCAGTGGGTGGACTGAGTCATAAGCTCTGCCCAGCGAGCCCCAGGTAGAGAAGAAAACCTCAGATGACCTAAGTCACACTCGGTCATGTGAGCAGGACAGGACTCCAGCTCTGAGAAAGGCCCTAAGTCCTGGACATGCAGGGAGGCCCGAGAAGCACTGTGCAGTCTACGGCCAGAAATGGCACTGTCTGTTCACTACTAGGATCGAAATGACCCTCCAGTGTGGGAGATGGTTGTAGTCAGGGGAGCAGGGCATGTTAGGGACAGAGAAAGCAACTGCACACAGTGGGAGAAGAACGGGAAGACGGCCCGCACGTGCGCGGCTCCACTCCCTGAATAAACTGCACAGGCCCGTTCTTTGTTCTGAATTTCCTTCTCGCCCACTGTCTATATTCTCCCATCGGCTCTCACCATTCCACTGCTCTGTGTGCTTTCCTACCTTCCAAGTGTGATGACGGTGTAGGGAGGGAACCTAGCCCGGAACTTGTGCTTCAGACTTGCCTCTCAAAGCCCAGTTCCTCTAGGACCACACCTTAAGCCTCATGATTTCTTCCAGCCCTGCTTCTGGCCCCATGGCGACTGAGCAAGGAATAGAGCTGATCCCCCAGGGCACTGGACCTGCCATCCTGCAGGTGGAGAGGCTGGAGACTCTGAACACACACATGTGGACGCAGATGACAGCGAGCTTCCTGAAGGTGCAGCCCAAGATCCTCGGGGTGAGTCTGCTGTGCATCTCAGAGGAGAGTGATGGTGCTGTGAGTACCCCCGCCTGCCGAGGGAGCGCATGCCGAGTGCACATGGCAGAGCCCATGGGGCCCCACTCGAGCCAGGCAGATTTGCTCCTTGGGATTCTGTTCTATCACACCACGGTTCTGGGTTAGTTCCATTTAAAGCATAGCAACTTGAGATCTAGTCCATTGCAGGTCACCAGGGATGACTAACTTTAACCTCACCATGCCAAGAGCAGCTAATACTGAAGCTGGTTAGGGGTGCATGCCTATAATCTGGCACTGTGGGAGGCTGAGGCAGGAGAGTCACATGCGGAACCCAGCATGGGCAAGTGAGCGAGACCTTGGGTGAACAGGGAGGGAGACCAGGACAGTGCTGGGCGCAGAGGCCTGGTGTCCAGCTCCCAGTGCGCTGCCCCAGAGAAAGGGGAAGAGAAAGAACAACCAGGGACAGCCTCTGTGTGTGCTGGCTGGATCCGCCCTCCACCTGCCACCCGGCAGGGGACAGTGCTGTCCCTGAATCTCCCCGTGTCCCTGCTCAGCCTGCTCCTCAGAGGATAAACCTCCTTGCTCCAGTCAGCGGCTTCTGATTCCCGTGCTCCTGTGGCTGATGGAAGCAGGGGCTCGCACCACAGCTCAAGCCAGTGAAGGACGTGAACGCCCAGATTCGGGCCACCCGAGATGCACTGCGAGGCGGTCATGGGTGGGCACCGTGGGCTTGCTCTGTGATCACCGTTCTATATATTTTGTTAAACCCTGGAGTGTGCAGGTATTCCTTGTGCAGTAGGAGCACATTTCATTTTATTGACCCTGGCATTTTCAGGCTTATTTCTAATGAATTAATAAATGTTGCGGCTGATTTGACTTCTGAGAAGACTGTGAGGTTTACGGGAAAACTGGAAGATACAGAGCTGTCGCACCCCTGCACACCGACTGCCACAGGTCCCGCGTGTACCTCCCGCCACAGTGCCTGCTGCGACAGCCTCTGGGCCCCTGGGTGCAGCTCCCTAACCCCAGGCCGGGCGCTCGGCCAGGCCCAGCCTTCGGGCCGGGTCCGTGGGCGTGGCTTCGCGCTGTGGGGCAACTCCGCTGCCCTGCGGCCCTGCCCGCGCTGCCACTCGTTCTTCCCTCCCCGCCTCCTGCAAACGCCTGCAGTTCACACTGCAGCGTTTTTCCTGCCACAAACACTGACCTGGAGTTAGAGCTCCTTTGTCTCTTCAGAAAGCCTTCCCTTGAGGTGCATCGCCGTCTAGGTGTCCTTCCCGCTGCTGAGGGCCCCACTTCTCCTCAGCGTTGATTAGCCCTCCACTGTCCCCAGGCCCACGTCTATAGGTCTGGAAGCCATCTCAGCTGCCTCCACACTCGGCCACCGCGGACAAAGCTGTTCACCACGTGTCCGTGGCGGTTTCCTGTGGGCGTTGATGTGCCTTGAGTTGGCACAGCGGCTGATGGTGCCCCGCTGCAGTCCCTATCTGGCTGGCTCTGACTGGTTCTTACCTTATGCATCACAGCGAGCAGCCCTTCCTAGGGGACTGAAGCACCCAGAACCACAGCAGGAGCTGCCGCCTGGTGACTGAGTGCACAGGCAGGGGCCTCTCTGCTCAGCTACAACAGCCTGCACTGTGCGAATTAGCCCTTCGCGTTTGCACGAAACCTCCCAGGTGTGGCCTGCAGGACTTCACTGGCGGCCACAAGGATGCAGCGGGGACCAAGGTCCCAGCACCTCAGTGTTGGAGGGGCAAAGGGAATCCAACCCACACCTGGCTCATTTGATGCTTTGAGTGTGTTTTTGCATAGTTCCCCAGTTAGTACTGGAACCCTCCAGTCAATACTGGGGGTGATGGCATTGATCGCTGGTGACTCATGTCACATGAAAGGAGAGACTCATGACAGGAGGGCAAGACAGGGCGGTGACAGTGTGTTTATTAAAGGAGCAGTATCTGCAATGCCCGATGAGAACAAGGGCGTCCTTACTAAGTGAGAACAGAAGGCCTTCCAGGAGCAAGGAGCTCGAGGGCAGTGCAGGAGGTCCATGTTCCCCTCAGCTGACAGCCTAGAGGCGGCTGAGCTGGGCGGCCACAGCAGGAGGCGGGACGCTGGGAACAGCACTGAAGGGGCGCGTCATCGTGGCTAAAGCCGTGGTCCCTGCTTGGCCCGAACGCTGCTCAGCCCCAGCGCCCTGCGACGGAGGCCCATGCAACGCAGGTCACGCGCGCATCTTCAGTGCTGTCCCAGCATCTACCCGGGACCTTTGATGCATCTCATCTGAGGAAACACTCTGAACAAAGTGCAGGAAATCCTCTTTGTTTTCTATGTTCACACCTTTGATTCAGTATTGAAACAGATACCAGCCAGCAAGCTCCAAGCTGTGCGGATTTGCAGCTACGAGTTGAAGGAGCTCTTTTCCATTTCTCTTGCTGCTCCCAGCAGTTGTTCGCACCTACAGGTTTCTGCTGTGCCCTGCGGTTGCTTCTTCCCCATTCTCCACTTCTATTCTACTTTTTTCCTCAGTACTGTATTTGCTTTTCTAACATTTTAGTTCTCCATATGAACACTAAAAACTACTTGATAGCCACAGAATAAGTTGTAGATTGTGACTGACGCTACCAGTAGTCTACAGTGCAGGGATGAACAGCCGTCAGCCGCTACTGAGCCTTCGCTCCGCGACTGCAGAACAGCGGCTCTCCGTGTTTGTTCAGATCTTTGATCTATCTCATCCGAGATTTTAGTTCTCTTTATAGATTTTCACATACTTCATTGGTTTTATACATAACTAAGGCAAAAGATCAATACCTTGGTGTGTAATTTTCCAGGGCTTTGAGGCACAACATGATCTTGATTTTAGTTCCAATTTTCTCTTATTGCAAGTGCAGGGGAAGGGACTCTCTTGTTGATGAAATTTGTATCCTGCGACCCAGCCATTAGTTTCTGGATTTTTAAACTTTTCCCTCCCACATGCCTGTGTAGAAAAAAGGCAGGGCTACTGGCTGCACGGCAGGCCCCGCCGGTCCTGTGTCTCATTCTCTGAGCTTGGTCCAGCGCTGATTCCCAGCACTTAGCGGGGAGCGGCGCAGGGGTCTTGGCCTGCGCTCCTATGGGAAGGAGCAGCTTCGCCCTCAGCACGAGCGCTGTGTGTGGTTCGGTTTTGAGGATTTCCTTACCAAGCTGAGGAAGTGTCCTGTTGTTCAGTGTTGCTTGTGATCTTAGGATGAATGGGTGTGGGCTTTTTCCCAATGTTTTTCCTTACCTGCTGCTACCAACACAAGATTCTTCTTCAGACTTTCAATGTGATGGATTTAATTCTCTGCGGTTTACTTTTTTCTCATTAACTTTACTGAAAATCAGTAATTATATAGCATATTAAATATGGTAGACAAATATTGAAATGAGTAAGATATATAATGTAAATAGTGAATTTTACAGAAATATTTCTGAAATGAATACATAGCATGTGATTAATAATAGATTATAAATTATTTACAAACTTAAATGAATGTGACAGTAAAAATTGACCAAAATAATAATAAAGAATTCACAGCTCAGTCATATAATAATAATTCACCCTGTGCCAAAATCAAGAAACTTATATAATTAGCAGTATCAAGTAGAAAATGGTAAACAATAAATACTTAAAGATTTAAAATCTCTGAATTTAGGTGAAATTATAGCACCACATTTTCAAGAAAAAATGAATTTTTTGTACAAGAAATTTGAATAAAATCATACCAACAAACACAAAAATGAAATTACCCAAACTTATTATAATGAAAATAATCATTAAAGCATAACCAAAAAAAAATTAGCTTGGGAAGAACAAAATTAAATGGCATCTTATTCCACATTAGAAAGAAAGAAAAGAGAAAGACCAAGTGTGTAAGAAATTAGACTAATTAATTGAACGGACTCAAGCAAAAAAAGATGTCATCAATGAATTTTATACTTAGCAAACATACTTTTAAAAACTAAAATATTTCACAATTAAACCAACTCAATATATTGTAATACCTCCAAATATAGTATATAGGAAATAACAAAGAGCATAATCCAAAGGGCAAGAGAAGTTGATGCATGGTCCTGGATAAAGAACAAAGAGCTCTTAAAATGATACTGATGCGGGTCTATGTAAAATATATTAGACAAGCCCTTTTAAAAGGTCATTGAACATTTCTACAAAACAGTATCAATCTTATGTCGAGTTATATACATTTTTTACATGTGTGTGTGTATGGAGTTGTGGTCAGTTTGATCCCTCTCTAAAACATCTTTTAGTAGTCTGTGTAGGGTTGGATTTGTCATCATGAAATTCTTTAATTGTTCTTCATCATGAGAAAATTTCACTTCTCCATTATACTTGAAAGAGAGTTTTGCAGGGTACATCAGTCTGGGTTGGAATTTGTTTTCTTGCATCTCTTGTAGTACTTTCCTCCATGCTGTTCTTGACTTGATGGTTTGTGAGTAGAATATGCTGTTATTCTGATGAATTTTCCTTTAAATGTGATCAGTTTCTTTTCTCTAGTGACTTTTAGTATACTGTTCCTGTGCTAAATTTCTGGGATCTTGATTACTATATGTCTGGGTGCGTTTTAAATTGAGTTGATGTTATTCAGAGTTCCATATGCTTCGGGGGTCCCTGAATGTCAGATTGTTGCCCCATATTTAGGAAGTATTCAGCTACTACTTCTGCCCATATTCTTTTTATATCATTTGAACAAACTCCTTCTTTATCATTGATGCCTATTAGTCTTATGTTGTTCATCCCTGCATCGTCTTGCAGGTATTGAGTTATTTTTTTCTTCTATCCTAGTTGTTTTTAAGAGATCTTTGCTTACTTTTTCATTAGCTGCAATGGTGTCTTTAAGATCTGAAAGTCTATTTTCACTTTCATTCAAACAGTTTTGCCTGCCTGTGATTGAAGATTTAATTTCCTGTACAGCACTTTGAATCTGCCTCATGCATTCTATTTCTTTCCTATATTGCTCATTCAAAGATTCCATCAGTTTCTATTCTCCTCTATTTTTTATCAGTGTCTTCTTCAGAAGCACTTAGTACTTCTTTCATTGTAGTTATTGTTTCATTTTTACTTCAGAAATTATGTTGATCTGATTTCCTCTATACCTTTCTGCAGTTGTTTCTTTACTTCTGACGCTATTATTTCAGAGATTTCAGGTGTGTGGCTTCCAATGTCTTCTATGCTATTGTCTCCTGCATTTGTTCTGTGTGGATTCAGGACCTGAGAATGTGTTTTGCTCCTTCTCTTTGTCATTTTCTGTAGCACTGTCTTCTGAGCTTGGTGTGAAGCTTAGAGTTATTACCTCAGCACCAGGTCTGCATCTACCAAGTTCAAGCTCATCCAGGTGGGTGTGGCTTGGGTCTGGCGGCTGTGCTCCACTTCTTCCTGCTGTAGCCCTTGGAGGTGGACCCTCTGTGCCACTCTGGCAAGATGTTCTGCTCCTGCATCAGCTGGGTGGATCTTCTCTCTAGCCTCTCTGTGGGGAGTTCTGCTGCAGAGTTCTGCATTGGGCCTGTCTGATGGAGGAAGTTCTACTCACAAGTAGGCCTGGGCTCTGGGTGGAGTGAGGACCTGATGGGCCCCAGGCAGTCCCACTCATGCATTGGGCCTGGACCCACCGGGTCTGGGCTGTGGAGTGAATCTTCTCTGCCTTTTAAATGATAAACACGTCTCACATTATTTATTTATTTATTTTCATATATTTAGTACAGGGTATAGAGGATCTACAAGGACTCACTATGTAGATGAGACACGTAATGGTTCTCCTGATTCAACCTCCCCAGCACTGGTATTACAAATGCGTGCTACCACATCCAGGCTAAATCTCCATTCAAGTGCATCCCAGGGATCGAACTCCAACCCCTGCACTCTGGCCAAGCAGGCACGTTAATCCACTGAGCTATCTGGCTGGCCCATCTTACATAATTCAAATGACACTTTTTCATAGCACATACTTTGTTTTATAATTTGTTAGATTTCATTTTCTAAGGATTGTAGCATCTATGTCTTCTAGGCTTGTTGCTCATTCGTTTTCCTTTTTCGTCCTGCTTCTCTCTGCTTTTATTTCTCCAGCATCAGCTTTACTCACCCATCATAGAAGTCCTCATCAAGTTTATCATTATTCATACAACAACCAGACAAATAGGGCAGAAAACATAAATCCCGTAAGATATATGTATCAAATCTAGATATACTTTAAGATGCATTGTCCAGGTGGATTAGAATAGACTTTTCCCCGTAGTCCATCTAGGGTTACATGCTTTCTGCACATCCTGAGTTTTTCCCTGCACAACTGTAGATTGCTGGGCTGTGTTGGATTGTTTTGCTGAACTCACGTGCCTATAATGTTTAGATGCCAATAGAATGCCCATGTCTGACAGGCCTAAGCAAGAAGGGGCTACCAAGGAAGGAACATTTTATATGTGTATGTACAAAATAGTTAGGATAGATATACAGTTACTTGTTCTTAATGAGAAGGAAGATTTGTAGTAATAGTGTTTGGACAGAATATCAGGTCTGCATCCTGTACTATGGATAACCACTAAGAAGATAACAAAGTACAATGTATTAATTACTGAACCTGTCCTATTAATCAGTTTTGGAACTGTCCCATCGCTATTTGTTTCCCAATAAAATAAAAAAGTATTTTAAATTAAAAAAAATAGAGCGCTTCTTGCTATAGAGAAAGAAAACTTTAGTCACTTTTCTGAAATTTTTTCTTCTGCTTTTGTTTCTGTGGCATTGCTGGAGTCATAAAAGAGCTAAGATATGTCCTCAGACACATATTTCAAAAAGCAATCATAGAGACTTCATAGGAATTCTTCCTTAAGCATCTGGTGGAACTGACTTTGGGAAGCCTTATGGAACCGATGCGATCTGTGCTAGGGTATCAATAGATACTCTTTGATTTTATTCAGTGATGCAGCCTACATGGACTGACTTTCTTACTGTGAGATCTGTTGTGCTGTGTCCTCAGGAGTTATACGTCTCACAGAGATTATCAAACTTCTGTGCATACAGTTTCTCATGTTATTTCTTTGTTTAATTTTGTAAATATGTTATTCATTTATTTATTTGGTATAGCGTCTTGCTGTGCAGCTCATACTGGTAGTGACCCTCCTGTCTCAGCCTCCCCAGCCCTGGAATTGCAGGTGTGTGCCCCACACCCAGTTCTGGAGCTGGCATTTGGTACCAGGGCTCAAAGTTGGGGCCTTACACTTGCCAGGCAGATGCTTAGACTGCCGAACTATCCCCAAGCCCTGAAGTAATACTTCTTCATTATACTGTAGGTATCCATGTGTTCAGTAATGTCTCCCATTTCACATTATTAATCGATTACCTCATTCTCTCTCTCTCACCCTCTCCGTGCCCTGCTAGGAGGTAAATGATTTTATTTATCCTTTAAAAGGGGGTTATAGTTCGTTCTTTTCTACTTATTACCTCTTTTATTTTTATTTTTCAAAATTTGTCTATAGTGCATGTAGTACATGTACAAACTTGTTTGTAGTACCTGACTACATATTTTTATTACTACATATTTTCGTCCCGCATTCTGGGGACCTTCAGATGTACATTTCACCTTCCCCTCCTATGTCTTGCTGGTACCTCCAGCTCATTTCCCCCATAGCTTTTGTTTTTCTTTCACTGTCTTGGACTTAGTTGCACTGCTTTATCTAGCTTCTGCATGAAAACTTACAAGATTGGCTCTGCACAGCTCCCTTTGTTACCTTTTGCATCTGATTCTCTGTTCCTCCCTGAGAAGCGTTTCAATGCATCTCACCAGTTTTGATAATTCATTTGCGTTGTCCTTGTGTCCTTTCAAACTTCATGGTGCTACCTCTCCACTGACTTCCCACCTTAACCCTTATATTCTGTCTTCAGGTCACAGAACACAGTGGCTGCCCCAGTGTCCCCCTTCCCTTCCCCATATCTAGGCTTTTTCCAGCTCAACACTTCGTGCCGGAATACCTGCATCCTAATTTCTGGCTGACCTCGTCTGAGGGCACACAAAGGCTGCATGGCTTGAGTGTGGGTGTCCCGTAAGCACCTCTGGGAGGGTCAGCGGGCTCTAACCTTGCTCTTCCTGGGGCAGCACCAGACACTGTTCTGAGGGACAGTTAGGTAGGGTAGTTTGCCCATTAGTGCTTTATGTGAAAAAAAACCAGGTAAGTGAATATCTATGGCTTCACCACCTGAAGGAAACTCGGAGGCAGGGAGGACAAACCATTGGCCCAATTTTGGAGGCACATTATTTGCTTTGATTTCTTGTCGTTCTAGGTGGTGGAGATCATGATTGGCCTGGTGATCTTCAGCTTGGGCATAGTAATGGCCACTGTGGCCTTCCCTGTTTCAGGCCCCAGAGATGTTTCTGACTATTTGGGCACCTTTTCCATGTTCACATGGTACAATGTTTGGGGCTCCATCATGGTAAGTCACACAGCTCACTCAATTGTGGATGACACCACAGAACTGTTCCTAATTTCATTGCACAGTGCTATTTAACCGCCAATTGATTTACTTGCTTATATGTAACATGGAAATATCAACATTAGCTCATCGGAAGCCACACTGATGCACCGTGGTACCCTGGATGAGACGCCTTCACCCCTGGTAGTTCTGATTCTCCTAACAAGAGGCCCAGGGACGGGCCACCCAGGGTAACTGCATGAGCCTGGCCCTGGTGAGGAAGCAGGCTGAGCACCTCTGGGATTGACACGGGTCCTGGCTTGCTGCTGTGACAGAGCTCTTCCCAGTCAAATTGACAGAGGTCATTGCCTTGCTCTTTTAAGGTCCACTGATCACAGCCCACTGTTGTCCACAAGAAAGTTTATCCTGATAAGAAGATGACAGCATAATGAAGACAATGAAGGCTTTCACAAGGGAGGGAATCAGGGCTGACTCGGAGCAGATGCAGACACTCTAGCTGGTCAGCGCTCTGTAAGGTCATCGGGAAGGATAGATTAGTGCCAGTTTCCTTTTGTTCAAGGGATCACTTCCACTTAAACTACATTAAACTAATTTAAGAAACTTTACCAATCTTCTCCTCAGTGAAAATATGATCATTTTCCTTTAAATTTATGGCAGAAATTGAGTACAAAATAGAAAATTGCATCTATTGACATGAGGAAATTTTTAAATTTAAAGTGAGCGCCCGCGGGATCTCCTGACCAGAACCCAAGCATACCACATGAGCGAGACCTTCTGCCGCACACTCAGGACCACTGCAGAACCCACCCAGCACACACACACACACACACACACACACACACACACACACACGCAAGCCTGCCAAGTGAGGGAGAACTTCTGTTGCGCATTCGGGACACCCCAGACCAAGCCCACACCTGCTAGTGTGTGGGAGAGCTTCTGCGCCCCCCCTGTGCTCCCTGGGCCAGGGGCACAGCAGAGGGGCACCCAGGTTCACTTCCAAGGTCTCTAGCAGGAAGGAGCTGAACACAGGAGCTAGACCCAATCCAGGAATAACTGGATAAACTCAAACTTAATAGATCTGTGTGTGAATTTCACTAGGTGCTAAGGTAATAACTGTACCACAGCTCTACACCAAAGGTCAGAAGTCAGAGCCATATGAAATGACAAAGAGAAGGAGCAAAATGCAGTCTCAGGCCCCGAGCCCACCAAGAACAAGTGCAGAGAACACTAGTTCAGCTGAAATATATGAATTAATAGCATCAGAAGTAAAGAAACAACAGCAGAAAGGTATAGAGGAACTCAGAGCAGAATTCATTTATGGAACAAAAAAAGAAATCTCTGAATTCATAGCATCTGAAGTAAAGAATCAATGCAGAAAAATAAGGAGGAAGCCCAGTGCCCACCCAGAACAAGTGCAGAGGACACTAGCTCAGCTGAAATGTATGAATTAATAGTGTCAGAGGTAAATAAGCAATAGCAGAAAGGTATGGAGGAACTTAAAGCAGAATTAATTTCTAAAAGAAATCTCTGAATTCATAGCATCTGAAGTAAAGAATCAAATACAGAAACATATGGAGGAAACCCAACCTGAAAAAAACCCTGTAGTAAAAGAATTGATAGCTGCTTCTAAAGAAAACATTGAGGAGATTAGAAAAATAAAGATTAGAAAAATGACAGACTGCTTCAATGAGCAATACAGAAAAGAAACAGATCGCATGAAGCAGAGTGAAACAGATATAGAGGAACTTAAAATCTCAATCACAAGCCTACAAAACCGTATGAGTGAAAGTGAAGGCAGTTTCAGATCTCTTTTATTTTATTGCGAAGCAAATAGCAATGAGACAGTTTCAAAACTGATTAATAGGACAGTTTAAATTTTGGGCGGGCTTCTTTTTAATTTCATTGAAGAGTTTGAGGAGTGTAGGGATTATATCTTCCATAAGTTTCTTGTAGAATTCAGCTCTGAATCTATCAGGACCTGGACTTTTCTCTGTCAATAGGTTGTTTTTTTCTTTTTTAATACATTTTGTATTTTATTGGCTGTTATTGGGTTACTGAGAGTTGTTATATCTTCTTGATTCAGTTTTGGTAATTTGTACCTTTCATGGAATCTGTCCACTTCTTCTGTGTCTTCTATTGTGTGAGTAAAGATTATCAAAGTAGCTATTGATAATCTACTGAATTTCCACTGGGTCTGTGGTAATTTCACCTTTTTGATTCATTATTGCTTGTATTTGAATTTTCTCTTTCCTTTTCTTTTATGAGGTTAGATAGGGGCTTTCCAATTTTATTTATTCTTTAAAAGAACCAGATTTTTGATTCATTAACTGAACCGTTTTCTCTGTCTCAAATTAATTTCTGCTCTAATCTTTATGATTTCTTCCCATCTTTGGGCTTTGGATTTGATTTGATCATCCTTTTCTAGATGTTGGGGGTGCAACATTGCAGTGTTTGTTCCCATTCTGCTTTCCTACTCTGTGATTTCAAAGCTATGAATTTCCCTCTGAGACCTGCTTCCATCACATCCCATAAGTTCCAATAAGTTGTACTTTAATTTTCACTGAACTGTAGACATTGTTGAATTTCTTGTTTAATTTCATCTGTGACCCACTGGTTGCTGAGAAGCTGTTGTTTAATTTCCATGTATTTATGGGGTTTTTCTGTTCTCTTATCTCATTTGTTTCCAGTTTCATTGCACTATGGCCAGTATTATGGGATAATTTCTGTTTTCTTGTATATACCTAAGCATGACCAATGGACCAATATGTGGTCTATTTTAGAAAATGACCCATATGCAGCTGAAAAAATATATATTCAGCTATCATTGAGTGGAACACTCTGTATATGTCCACTAAGTCAATTTATTCCAAGCTCTGGTTCAGTTCTGCTATTTCTTTGCCAATTTTTGGTCTGTTTGACCTATCTTTTTGGGTTATGGAGGTGTTAAGGTCTCCTGTTGAGATTGTGGTATTGGATATTAGATGTTTCATGTCTATTAAGATTTGTTTTATATAGTTAGATACTCCCGTGTTTGGTGTGTACATATTTATGAGTGTGAACTCTTCCTCTAGAATTTTTCCCCTAACCAGTATTTAGTGGCCTTCTTTATTTTGTTTGATCATTCTTCATTTGAACTTGAGATGGTCTGAAAACAGGATTGCTACCCTTGGCTTTTTTGAGGTGCTGGGGCATGTAGTACTGTTTTCCATCCTTTGACTTTCAGCCTATGAATTTCTTTATGAGTTAAGAGTGCTTCTTGTACACAGCATATTTTTGTACTTTCTTTCCTAATTCACTGTGCCAGTCTATTCCTTTTAATTGGTGAATTGAGACTATTTGCATTGGTGGTTATAATCATATGTATTGACTTATAATTAACATGTTATTTACCTGCTGTTGGTCACTCCTTCTTCTCCTGTGTTTAATTTTTTGCCATATTTAGTTAGTTCCTTCTGTTCTCATTCATGGAGTGCTGGTCACTGTGGTCCCTCTGTAGAACATCTTTTAGTAGTCTGTGTAAGGATGGCTTTGTCATCATGAAATTCTTTAGTTGTTCTTTGTCATAGAAGCGTTTCACTTTTCCATCAAACTTGAACAGAGTTTTGTATAGTAGTCTGGGCTGGAATTTGCTTTCATAGAGGACTTGAAGTATTCTGCTCTTCTTGCCTTCATGGTTTGTGAAGATAAGTCTACCATTCTTCTGATGGGTTTTCCTTTAAATGTAATCTGTTTCTTTTCTCTATTGGCTTTCACTATATTCTTCTTGTGCTAGATTTCTGGCATCTTGAATATTATATGTCTTGGTGTGTTTTTAATTGGGTGGAAGTTATTTGGAGCTCTATATTCTTCAGTTACCTTAATGGCAGATTGTTTCCTCATATTTTGGAAGTTTTCTATTACATCTGCCCAAGTTCTTTGCATCTCATTTGTATTGACTCCTTCTTTCTCATTGATGCCTATTAGTCTCACATTGTTCATCTTTCAATGTCCTGCAAGTGGTGAATTATTTTTTCCTGCATCCTACTTGTTTTTAAGAGATCTTTTCTTACCTTTTCACTAGCTGTGACAGCGTCCTCAAGATCTGAAACTCTCTCTTCACTTTCACTCATACAGTTTTGCAAGCTTGTGATTGAGATTTTACATTTCTCTGAATCTCTTTGACTTTGCTTTATGTGCTCCATTTCTTTCCTGTATTGCTCATTCAAAGAAACCATCATTTTTCTAATGTCCTCTATGTTTTCATCAGTGTTTTCTTGAGAAGCGGTTATCACCTTTCACTACAGAGATTATTTCTGATCTGATTTCCTCTATATGTTTCCACATTTTATTCTTTATTTCAGATGCTATTATTCAAGACATTTCTTATTTTACTTCAGAAGTTATTTCTGATATGAGTTCCTCTATACCTTTCTGAAGTTGTTTCTCTACTTAGATACTATTGATTCAGAGATTTCAGCTCTGTGATTCCCAATTTCTTCTGTGCTAGTGTCCTCTGCACTTGTTCTGGGTGGACTTGGGGCCTGAGATTGCATTTCGCTCCTTCTCTTTGTCATTTTGTATAGCACCGTCCTCTGACATTTGGTGTAGAGCTTTGGTGAAGTTATAACTTTAGCACCTACTGAAATTCAGTGTAGATCTACTAAGTTTGAGATCATCCAGTTGTACCTAGCTTGGGTCTGACTGTTGTGTTCAGCTCCTTCCTGCTGCAGCCCTTGGAAGTGAATCTGTTGTGTCCCTCTGGAAAGATGTTCTGCTCCTTGATTAGCTGGGTAGTTCTGGCTGCTAGCGTGTCTGCAGGGACTTCAGCAGCACAGTTTCACCCCAGGCCTGTATGGGAGGCCTGGGCTGTGTCTGCAGGTGTCTAGGGGGCACAGGGGAGCTCGAAAGCTCTCCCACACATTCACTGGGCCAGGGCTTGGGCTGGGTCTAGAGAAATCCCGAGAGCCCGTTACAAGTCCTCACTCATGAGTGGGGCTTCTGCTGGCTTCAGAGGGGTAGAGGGGTTGGAGATCATGGTGGAAGGTCTCACTCACTGGAAGTTCTCACTCATGTGGCAGGCCTGGGCTTGGTCCAGAGAGGTCTAGTGGGTGCAGGAGAGTGCAGAAGCTCTCCCACACACTCACTGGACCTGAGCTTATGCTGGGTCTGGAGAGGACTTGAGAGTGCGGTTGAAGTTCTCACCCACGGAGCAGGCTTGCGCTTGCTCAGGCGGGGTGGAAGGGTCCTGAGAGCTTGGCAGAAGGTCACACTCATGCAGTGTGTTCAAAGAGGTCCACTGGGCACAGGGGAATGTAAAAGCTCTCCCACACATTCACCAGGCCTGGGCTTTGGCTGGGTCTGGAGGGGTCCCCAGAGCTTCATGGAAGGTCTCAATAAAAGAGTTTTTAACCATTAAATTTACTTTTTGAATAGTTAGAGCAATCTAATTGGAATATTTTCCTATAACAGTCTTCTTCCTTGTCTTGACTTTAATATTAATGAGGTCTTCCTAGTATTTTTCCAGGGAACATGGTAAAGAACATTAGATTGAAACAGATTTTCCATTGTATTAGGGAAGATGGAATTATTTGCATTTAATCAACCCCTTTAAGTCAGCAGTAACTTTTAGGTATATCCAATATCCAGTATCCTCTGTGTTATGAATAAGAATAAGCATTAACATTCATTTCTTGCCTTCATTATTCAAATGTCATGTATTCTACTAACATTTTAATATTAAGCCTATTTAAACATTTGTAGGGGCCGACTTTCCACCACTATAGAACATGCAGGAAATGAGCAATGGGCTCAGGGCCCTCTCCCCACAGCAGCACAGCTTCCAGTCCCTGCGCCTTGGGCTCCTTGCTTGGGTCTGTGGCGAGCAGCTCAGCGTGCTGAGCACAGGCCCAGCGGTGCTGCTCACCGCATGGTTTGAAAAGGGCTGAGGACCCCCCCCCCTTTCTGAAGGAATCCCAGTTTCCTCTCATTAAGCCTCGTAGTTTTAGGCTGAGTAAGAAGATTGAATACAGGAACCCTTGTGAGTTTCTCAAGGCCTGGACCATAGCCCTACTTACTGGAGGGAAAGCACTTCACATTTATGACTGACTTAAGATGGGTGATGAGTTGTTTTCACACCTAGTTAGTTTCTCAGTTAGAACTAAGGGCATTTACATGGGCCATATCTGTGCTTTGGTGGTTGGGATTTGTCAAAGAGGAAATGTATCCAGCTAACGTGGATTAAGACATAATCTGGAAACTTCCTAAAAGCAATCCTGGAGATAAAGCTGAGCAGAGGAACCCCATAAGGCATCATGTCCAGTCAAGCTGACCCAGCCTGTTTTGGCTCAGTGGGAAACACTCCCTCAGTGCTGAGGTCCAGCGAACAGCGACTAGATGGTGAGGAGCGGCCAGCAGGACGGACACGCTTCCCTCGGCCTGCTGCGCTTAGGCTGCTTCAGAGCCGTCCCAGTGCTACACTAGCTCATTTCATTCTATGGACATAAGAAAGCTCTGTGCTCCTCAATACATTCAGTGCCTTGCTGTTTGGTGGGAAAACGTGGCATAGTCTCCCATGATCCTCCTAGGAGAATTCTTCTTTCGAAATTTTGTGAATTATCTGCATACATTGTGTTCTTTCAAGTTACTGAACCACTTAATAGCATCATTTAATTTAAGAAAATATTACTATGTTTATGTAAAACAATGGCTTAATATGTCTCTGTTCTCTCATTTCTAGTTCATTAGTGCAGGATCCATCACACTGGCAGCAGGAATAAAGACTACCAAAAGCTTGGTGAGCAGTGTTTCCTTGTCTTTTGTTTTTATCAACATAGAGGAGGTCCATTTAACGCGATATGCTTTCTGGCAGACTAGAATGCAGAGTCTTTCTATCTCTCTATATATACAAGAGGTTTTCCCTTTCCATAATTATACTCAAATCATTACAAAATTAAAAGGTGCCCAATATGTTGGACGAGAGTGACTGAGGAAGTCTTCATGGACACGCAGAGGCTCTGGACAAGAGATGTCATGCAGAGTCACTCAGAAGACTTCAGGTCAGCACCATGACCATGACATCAAGTAATAAGTGACAGACCTTTACGAGCTGATTGATAAAATTATTATTTTAACTTCATCAAGAAAGGATTCTGAGTTCTCAGCTACAAGATAAGTTCTACTTAAGAAGGAACAAATGCAGAGTATTGCTATGAAAAACATGTTTTCCAGGAAACCAGTAAAAACAACATTTTTTTTATTTTTCCTTTTTTGGTACCAGAGATCGAACTCAGGACCTTGGGCTTGCCAGGCAGGCACTTACGCCATGAGCTATCTCCCCAGACCTAACAAATAAAAATATAAGCCCAGGTGTCTAGAAATACTTTAGTGTCTACACACATATATACATCATCGTTGTCAAAAGCCTCATGTAAACATGGCAGCCTGATCCATCTGTCCTTTCTCACCCTGGCCAGCCCCTGCCTCCCCAGCACCTGCCGCAGCTGCACACACTAACAAGTCCTTTGTAGATATTCACACCAAGCACACTGTCCTGAGCAATATCTGACCTCGCAGAAATTGATTTCACCCTGAGAGGAGATCGGACACCAGGAAAGGCACAGCAGGAAAACGTATCAGGCAGAAGATGGGGAGTCATAAAGGACAAAAAAGCCCATGCAGTGCTCGGTGCTGGGCCCCTGCAGCAGAGCTCAGAGGGGAAGACAGAGGTAGCCCCCCACAGGCACAGCACACGTGGCCACCCTGCTAGCGAGCCGTGTGTGTCTTGTGCCCACAGCCATCTTCTGGAGGAGGCGGCTGTGATCAAGAGGCTCCTACCTTGGTCTGGAGAGGACAGTAGACTGGAAATGTGCACTGTAAGGGGCTGGAGCAGATCCAGAAGACAAGGCTGAAGTGTGCTGGGAGGCAGACAGAGGGCTCCCATGGGGGCAGGTGTATTTGAGCTCTGCTCAGTCGTGAACCTGTTTTCTTTCCTCTCTAGGTCCAAGCCTCTGTGGGCCTCAATATCACCAGCTCTGTGTTTGCGCTCATAGGCATCATTATCACTAGCATCAGCATCTTCTTGGATTCACACTCACATGGGCCACAACATTTCATAAAAAACACCCTTTTCAAAGTAAGTGCCACCTCTTTCCTGGGCAGCAGTGGTGTGAGCGAGTGGGGGTGCACAGGCTCTGACCACATCACTGAACCCTGGTGAGCTGCTGATCACTTGGGGAGCTGGACGTGACTGAGCAGAGCACTGTTCCACTTAAGACTGAAGTCCACATCCCATCTGTGGTGCTTCCTCTTCTAGAGGTTATGAGGCCAGTTGAGAAGAGAGCTCCCGGGACCGAGCACATGCCTGCTGGAGTGACTGGGCTGGACGCTTGTGCGTCAGTGTAATTAGTAGCACTGATCAATATGTATTGTTTTCTTACCTATGACTGGCGGCAGCTTCAGTCCTGTAGGGCCCTGTGCTTCATGCTGGAGCCCAGTACAGTGCATGCTTCTCTGCCCTCGTGCCTGGCGCTCATTGATTTACTCTCCAGGTTGACATTACACCATGAAGCTTCTTGAGGTTCTGGCTTCTGGGTCAGGGAGGTCGAGGAGCTGCTGTTGCCCTTTGGGGGACACTAAGATACACAGAGACATCTGTTTTAGGGTCTGGAAGGACTTGTGCTCACTTTATCCTTGCTGGAATTCGCCATTGCCGTGGTCCTCTCCCACTGCGGATGCCAAGCAGCCTGCTGTAGGTCCAGTGAGGTAAGCACTGAGCTTCACTGGAAACTATGGCCGGGAGCTTACGCTTTCTCTATAATTAATTACATGAAACAAATGCATACATTGTCCCACTCGCCATGGGCCAGGGGTTGAGGCATAGCTGTGTGGGCTCTCCTGCCCTGTGTGATATAAGTCTGAGCACAGGCAGCTGGCCAGGTCATGGCCTCCTCTGAACATCCTGGCTGTCCTCCATGCCGTGTGGTAGAAACTGTCCCATCTCTGGTAGGAAACTCACAGCCATGTACATCTTCTCTAGGGACAGCAAACACCTTCCGCACTTTCAGGCACCTTCAGAGAATTCTGTCCTTTGGGTACACTGAGAACCAGAAAGCTACCCACAAGAGAGACAGACACCCCTCACATGCACACTCAAATAGGACAGTCACAGAATGTGGCCCAGAAGACCACAGCTGGCTGGCTGGCTGAGGGAAAGCTGTTTTCCTGTCCTTAGAACCTCTAAGTTCATCCCTTCCGAGTTCAGCCCAGTGGACTCCTTGCAGAAGGAAGTCCCCGGAATGCCACAGCTTCCTCCATTACCCTCTACTGCCAGCCTTTCCTGGTTCCCAGAGAAATGCCAGCCGTGAGACCTCCTGTCAGTGTGCACTCATGCCCATAGTCTCACCAGAGGTTTGCAAAGGAAATCCTCTTGCCTAAAGAACAGGACCATGGAAAGGGAAAGACAAGGGGTGGTGAGATAGCTCAGCAGACTAAACGACTGCTTAGGCAAGCACAGGGACCAGGGTTCCAGCTCTGGCACCACAGGCTGTACCAGCCCCGCCCCCAAGTGAGCTGAGCGGGCCAGTGAGACCTGGCGTACTAGTGCAGGCCTCTAGTCCCAGCACTGGGGAGGCTGAAAAGAGGAGGATTACTACAGGTCCAGGTGGCATAGTGAGACCCTGTACAAATACATTTAAGAGAGAGAGAAAGACCTCCAAATACAGCCTATTACAGAAGGCGGTGTCTGGCTTCAGAGGGCCCGGGACAAAGGAAATGCACATTCAAGAGTAAAATGAGAGGGCCAGCCAGATAGTTTAGTGAACTAAAGCTCCTGTTTAGGCAGAGCACAGCCATGGGTTTGATCCCCAGCACGCTGTGCCGGCCGCGCCCATGGGGGCTTTTAATATGATGATGGAGCCCGGGCGTGGGGGCACGTCCCTGTAATCCCAGCACTTCGGAGGCTGAAAACAGGAGAATCACTACAAGCCGATCTACATAGTGAGACCCTGTAGAACCGGCAGACTCTGTCCTAGGTACAGAAAATATAAAAAGAGTAAGATGAGATTGTGGAAGGATGCAGCCCCCTGGTGCTGCTGCCGGAAGCCCGGAGCCTCTCCAGCCCCCCTGCGCCCAGGGCTGCACCGCCGCCAGCAGCCCTGCGAGGTCCGCTCCCGGCGGAGAGACACTGGATCCCCAGGTCTTTTACGTGAAAGTGGATGTTGCAGCATAAGCCTCAGCCACTGCAAGTCTCTCGGGAACCACTGCAGTTCATCCCTTGACTGTTCTGTGTTCCTGTCTACTCCACAGCAGTTCTAGCACCAGGTGCTGCTCACGGGTCTCCTCTGTGAAGCCCAAGAGCGGTGTCCTCGGTGTGTTCAGTGCCTCCGTCTCCATGAGGCTCAGAAAAGCTTTCCTTAGTCTCATGACAACTCCTGCCATGCCAGGCCAGAGTGTGTTCTCTTGTGCTCTCATCAAGCCCAGCAAACCACATGATGTCACCGGCATGAGCATAACTCCTCAGTTAGGCAGCCTGGCCAATGTCGTCATGTACAAGAAAAATGAATCCTCAATGCGCAAGGCTGTTTTATAGAATTGCACAGCAGGGCCCAGACCCACACCTGCCTCTGTGTTCTAAAGAATGCTTGAGAAATCTGGCAGTCAGATGCTGAGACTGAGTTCAGAGACTGTGGAGCGCCGGGGTGTTAGGTAGGAATGGGAGCCCCGAGCAGCTGGTCCTCACTAGGCGTTGTGCTTACCTCCACAGGTGACCTTAGTTCTGACATCAGGTTCTCAGCTGACCGGCACAGCATCTTCGGCACCATCCAGAGGAGGTCTGATGGCATCAGGAACTCCTGAACAAAATGATAGAAAAAAATCTACCCTCCGATGAATGCCAGAACCCCACAAGGGAAACCACCAGGATCCAATTGTGATTTTTTTTTTAAGTGTATAGCTTCAGAATCATTCTCAGTTTTACTGGAAAGGTTGCAAGTCATTCAACTCACCCTTTAACAGAATAACAGATATTGAATAAATAAATCATGGATTTAATTGGTCCGTAGCACTTGAATACTTTTATTAATTCTCAGGGTTTTATGTGATGCAACTGGCACAGCAGCTCTGACATCAGGGGTGACATATGTTGCTGGAACATCCATCAGACTACATATCTGCCTCCCCAGGGCACGTCTTTTTTGTTTGACACCTTTTCCTTTACCTGTCTTTCCAGACAGAATGATTTCTCCTCTGGCACACAGATGCATAAGTCACGCCCTTTCCCTTCTTTTCCCCTAAGGATACAGTGGATAGCACCGGCAGGCCATAGCTGGGTGAGCCAGAGCGGTAAGTTCACACAGTCAGCCACCACTCGGTCTTTCTGTCTCTCACTTTCTCTCTCCTCTGCTACTTTCTGAAGTGCAGGATTATGTCTTACTCATATCTACTGCGATATGTAAGATTTTAATGTGTATGACATTTACTAAATATTCATTAAATATACATGTAGGTTTCCTATCAAAGAACAAATCTACCCTGAACATACCAAGAAGCAATGCCTTCGGGTGACTCCGCCTCTCATTCTCAGAGAAAGGGACACAGACTCGTGGCAGACGCTGTAGGAGTTTGGGACAGAAAGTCTTTCTGGTCACCCCCTACCCTTTCATCTACAAACCTCATCTCACTCTATCACTCCCTGGAGAACCACAGCTACACTATGCTATGGTCCACTGCATATTTCTCTACAGCAAAAAGAATAAAATGTCACGTGACTCGGACTAGTTGTGTTAATTTGATATAATCCCACAGGTAGGGAGCCACTGCCACCTCATGCACCTCTAACTCTTTAAACACATCCATGAACATGTGGGCGCAGCTAGGCCGTACGCGGTCTGATTTACCTTCTGATCCGCACTCCTGCATGTCTGTGTTGAGGCCGACATCACAGTGCTGCTAACGCTGGAGACAGTCCTGCTGCTCCAGAAGGCGGCTGTGGACTCCTGCAGGTCATGACATGATGGGACAGGGTGCAAGTTATCACAGAAGCCATCAAACTATTTTCATGTCTTGTTCCAAGCGAAGAAGACCTCTGTGACCCCTTATCAGACACACATGCTATATCTGAGATCCTGTACCAAATAATTAATTGTAATTAATAATAATTAACTATATAGCAAGACCCTGTACCAAATAATTAATTTCTAATTTTTTAATAAATAAATAAAATGACAAGCTGGGTGTGCACATCGGTAATCCCAGCACTTGGGTTGCTGAGGCAGGAAGATTCCTGCAAGTTTGAGGCCAGCCTGGGCTACAAAGGGAGCTCAAGGCCAGCCTGAACTACAGTGAGTCCCTATCTCAAAAAGACAAAGTTTAAAATGGCTAAACATCAAGGCTATCATGTCCCTCAGCAGCCCCTCTTCTTGGGACAGGGATGTGCTTACAGAAAATAAAATCAGCTGCCCAGAGTGATCTGCGTGCTGTGCTTATGGCAGCGTTATTAACAGCAGCCAGCGCAGGGCAGTGACCCTGCACAGTGCATGGACAGATCGGGGAGGAAGAAAGCACCGCAAATGAAGTCCAGGCTGAAAGTGTGGACCTGCAGCTGGGCCTCAGGGCGGAGCAGGGCGGCGGCGGCACCTCAGAACGCTTCATGCAGCCACTGCTACCTTCTCTCCTGAGCGCGGTAACGTCAGCAGTGCTTCAAAACTGATTTTTGAAAGTGCTTAACAGCACGATGCCTTCTCCACTCCAGTGGCATTGTTTAATCTCAAAATTTATTAATATAGTAATCTAAATATATAGCTCCTAATAGATTTTATCCATTTCCCCCAAATTATCAACATGTCATTTATATAGAAAAAGTCATTTACGACAGTGGCAGACAGCGGCGGCTGAAGAGGACGGCTGGGTGGAGGGTGGCACTGGGGCCTGGGGATGCTGCCGAGCAAGGCGTTCCTGGCGCTGGTGCGGCCGGGGCTCCAGGCTCTGGGTGCCCTGGGGACAGCGGGATGCGGACGTGCCTTACACGCGTGGAGAAGCGGAACTTCGGCTTCGAAGAGCTTCGCCAGTGGGGCTGATCCAGCGCCCCGTGCTTCCTGCTCCTGCTCAAGGGGAAAGCCTGCCAGGTGCCCAGAGGCAGCAGGTGCTAGGACCCCAAGGGCCCCTGCGGAGTGTGTGCTGGAAGAGATGCCTCCCCAGGACCAGCGACCTTTGGCCTAGATAAGGATGCATGGGGAGAAGAGTATGGTGACCTCAAAGACTGGAGCCGGCACAGGGAGCTCTGGTGAAAGAGAAAACGCAGCTTAAAGACCAACATGGTTATGTAGGCAGACCCCGAAACCTGAAACCCGGGGAAGAAACTTCGGAGTACACAGAGGAGTAAGATACCCAGCGTCACAGTAAACAGCACCGAACTTTGTAAGCAACCGACGTCAGGGCCTTCTTTACCACAGTTCTTGCCCCCTGTCACAGTGAGTCCAGTGTCTTTTGTTTTGAGCCACCCTCTGCAAAAGCAATTCAGCAGACTGTGCAAGGTAAGTGGGTGGTGTCGCGTAGACTCGAGTAGCAGGCCTTACATGAGCTGCCAGAGTTGCTTGTTGCAGCTGTCTACAAGGTCTGGTGGGGCTGCGCCATCCTGAAGAGACAGGCATCTCCTGAACAGCAGGAAACTCACAAGGCTACTTCTAGCTGTCCTTCCCCTCTCCTCCTGCCCCTCAGGTCCCCTTTCTCTCCTCCCCCTCCTTCCTTTCCCCTCTTCCCCTCCAGCCCCTCCAGCCTTCCTGACTTCTCTCTCTCCCTCTCTCTCTCTCTCTCTCTGTCTCTCTGTCTGTCTCTCTGTCTCTCTCTTTCTCTTCCTCTGTCTCTCTCTGTCTCTCTCCGTTCTCTCTCTCTGTCTCTCTCTCTGTCTCTGTCTCTCTGTCTCTCTATGTCTCTCTCTGTCTCTGTCTCTTGTGTCTCTCTGTGTCTGTCTCTCTGTCTCTCCCTCTGTCTCTCTGTCTCTCTCTCTTTCTGTCTCTCTTTCTCTGTCTCTCTTTCTCTCTGTCTCTCTGTGTCTGTCTGTGTCTGTCTCTCTCTCTCTATGTCTCTCTCTGTCTCTCTGTCTCTTGTGTCTCTCTGTGTCTGTCTCTCTGTCTCTCTGTCTGTCTCTCTGTCTCGCTCTTTCTCTCTCTCTGTCTCTGTCTGTCTCTCTCTCCCTCTCCCTCTGTCTCTCTCTGCCTCTCCCTCTGTCTCTCTGCCTCTCTTTCTGTCTCTCTTTCTCTCTGTCTCTCTCTCTGTGTCTGTCTGTGTCTGTCTCTCTCTCTCTGTCTCTGTGTGTGTGTGTCTCTCTCTCTCTTTCTTTCTCCGTTCTCTCTTTGTCCAATATATATCAAAGGCAACCAGATAGGTATTTGCAACCTAAGTGTACAAATTCCCTCACAGAGCACCTAGGGCCTCCTGCTTCCCACGCTGTGTTTTTGTTTAGCATTGCAGAGGGAGGGGCAGGGCACAGGAGGCAGGAGTTGCACATTAATTTGAGTAGTTTAGGCTACTGGAACATTAAAATGTGAATTCCCAAACTTTCCTTTTTGGGCTTTGTCAGGGAAAAAGAAAAAGAAGAAAGGATTTTAAGTGGATCTAAGTCAAAGAAGTTCCCTCCAACTAAGATTATTTCAAACCAGCTTCCCTCCTTCCTCTAAATCAAATCAATATTAATTGAGCACTATTTTGCTCCCATAGACTGAGTATATTTTTAGGGAAAGCCCCAATATGAATGTAGAAGTCACTACTGAGACTGAAGTTGGAATATTCTATTGACCCACAAAACCCTTCTGTGTCTATAGAATGTACCAGCAATATTCCATATTAACTGCCATAGATGTTGATAGATAGGAATTTAGTTTGTGCTGTGATGCCAGATGCATTCCACCAAGCTTTCTCTTTCCAAACAACATTGGAAGCCAGATCAAAGTCCTCATCCCTTACAGAGCTGCCCAATTTCAGGAGTGTGTCGCTCCCATTCCACCAGTGGGAGAGTGTGGGGCCACGGTGTGGGTCCCAGAAGGGACTCTGTGGATGCTAAAGGCACAAGTACCATTTTAATAAAGCACACACAGTCAGCCAAGACAAGCTTGCGCTGGGTCTGTACGCAGACCTGAGAGCCAGCACAGTATGATCTGGTCAGGAGATCGTCCACCTCGCTCAGCATGATGGGAGCTCTTGGGCAGGAGAAGCGGGCCCCAGTAGCCACGCTGTGCGTGCCTCCACATTCAGTGTGACTTAGGAAGGAATGCCACGTGTATGCAACCTTACTAAGGGATCTGAGTCTATTCAGGTGCTGGCCTAGAAAAGTGTACTTGTTTTCACTGTATTTGATGCGAACTGACTATTTTAAAAGTCATACCCTCCAGGCAGTAGTTATGAACTGCAACACAGTGAAGGACATTGTTCTGATAAATACAAAATTCTGCCCTTACCCCTATTTGGCTAGAAAGGTCCTTACTGAAAGTCCTATGTGACAACCATAGGAGCTCATCATGACTGTGTAAGTTCCTGATTGAGGACAACTCACACCAAGAAATCCATTTGATTTAAGTCACCAGTTAAAGAACAGGCTTCCACATAATGAATATCGTGTATGCAAAAGCCATCAAAGCTTTGAACTGTAACAATAAGTGAAAGTGTACACATTAAGCATTCTACTTAATCAGGTTATGTTTTATGGAAAATTATCTTTGGACAAATCTTGGCTGAAGAGTGGTTATGAGGTGTTAAGATCTGGGAAATGCTTTGTGTGTATATTTTCTAAAAAGGTTGGGGCCCTCAGGACAGCCCAGCAGTCTACAGCGCCTGCTTAGGCAAGCTTAGGCAAGTTCAGGGACACTGCTTCAGTCCCCGGTACCGTATGCCATGGCTGGCTCAGCCCCTAGTCCAGGTGGGCTGAGCCAGCCACTAAATAAAACAAATAGAACGTGTTGCCCGGCTACCTCAGTCAGTAGAGCATGAGACTCTTAAATAAAATAAATATATATTAAAAAGTTTGTTAAAGTATATGTCCTCTGTAGTAAACCAGTGTGTGTGTGTGTGTGTGTGTGTGCATTTGTGTGTGAGCATGTGAGAGAGAGACAAAGTGTGTGTGAGTGCATCTGTGTTTGTGTGAGAGTGTGTGAGAGAAGACAAAGTGTGTGTGAGTGCATCTGTGTTTGTGTGAGAGTGTGTGAGAGAGAGACAAAGTGTGTGTGTGCATCTGTGTGTGAGAGTGTGTGAGTACGTCTGTGTGTGTGAGTGCGTGCATATGTGTGTGTGTGTGTGAATACTTGAGCCTACAGTTCACTAATCACAACCTGCACCTGTGACTAGAGGAGTCCTAAGTACTCGTATGGTGAACACGACAGGGTCTGTTACTACACGTGAGTGAGAAGTGAGTAATTTTGTGTTTTGGACTTTAAATAAACTGTGTTCTGTAGGAAAAAAAGTTATTTAATATTTAATTGTGCAGAAGTACATACATTTAAATATAAACATATCCATAATAAATGTGCTATCCTTGCTCATTCGGCTACCTGCTCCCTGGAGACTTCAGATCTTTAGATCAGTTCTCAGCCTTTTTTGTTATTTGATTTTTGGACGTGTTTTAGTATTTTTTTTATCCTGCCTTTTTTTCTCTACGAGTTGTATTGAAATATGCCCTACATCCTGGAAATGTTTTTTATGAATTTAGGCTATTTTAACAAGAATATAGGTAAGGTACACTTAAAATTTTCAAGCAGGGAGGTCAGTGATGCCAGTTATTTCCATCTTGGGGGATATTCGCTTGACCGCTTGATTACTGTTCTGTGATCAGTTGGGTGTCCGTGCCCCACGCAGGTGTGTTGGACTCTGAACTGTGAATGCAGGGCTGCTGCGCGCCGCCTTTCGCCGCCGCTGGATGCCGGCGAGCACGGAGTCCGGAGCCGCTGTGCCCGGCAAGGAGCCTCCGGAAGCCCTCACTCAGGAGGCGCAGGCAGGGTAGGAGCACAGCGGCCTCTGAACCGAAGTGGAGCGGGAAGCCTGGGCCTCCGCGGCCTTTGCTTCTGGAGAAGGCTTGGAGAGCTTGTATGTGAGCTCCAGGGGCCCTGAGCCTGAGGCCGGCGCGCCTCCCACCCCTCTGAACCTCTGCTTGCGGCTCCCTCAGAGCTGCCTGGAGGCTATTTGCGGCCTGGAGCCCAAGCGCTGCGATGAGCTTCCGCTTCACGTCGTGTTTCAGAGTTTCCCATGCAGATTTATTTTTAATTTTTTTTTGAAAAATTATTTCAAGGAGAATAAAAGTGAACCTCAAGAAAAGATTAGGAATACAATAAAGATGACTATAGAAATGTTTGCCATAATGATTTTCTTCATCCCCCTTAAAAACACAAACATCTAAAGAACAGTGAAAGATTAATGGTCATAATCAAGAGTATTCTCCTATGAGGAGAATATTTTTTTTTCATATATTTTTATTTTATTGAAATACAAATGTCAATCAGACAGTTTCAAAACACCATAACCATACAGAGTCGATGAATTAATACATTGCAAACTGTTTTCATAACGTTTTGGTATTGTACAAGGTGCATACATGATATTATATTTACAGGTTTTTTTATAGCTGAATTATATCAAAGATTCAATAATTATTTACCTAGTGGATGACCATAGCACTAAAAGCCAACATAA